>JABSNV010001006.1:87500-100000 GCA_024085815.1 Flaveria linearis
ATATTTATCACCAACCCCATGTTGGCCACCTACCCATCACATCCTTTCTTGTACGAGAGTTGTCAATTGTTCAACAATTTGTTCTTTTCATTCTATTCACATTTCTATATAGCAACACTTCTTTCCTTCATAATTGTCTTCCTTTATCACATTTTCTATCTCATATCCTTTGTCTACTTAATTTTTATTTTCAGAAACCACTAACCTTAAATCATGGGTGGCGGTGAAGTGAACCCTCCCACCAAGATGCGGTTGTTATATATGAAGGTCCGTGTGAGCAAGTTGCAGATCATATTGTTAATGGAAACTCTCCTTTTCGATACATTGGTTACGATCGTCGTGGTTAGTTGTAATGTAATCTTTTGTAACTTTATGTAATGTAATCTTCTACTATGTAATGCAATGTAATCTCCTTTTTTGTTTACTCTTTGTTTTTAGTTGTTTTTATGCTCATTTATATAACATTATTTATATTGTAAATGTAATGTATGTAATATAATTTAATGTAATGCAATGTTAGTGTGATGTAAGGTAATGTAATGTTTGATGTTAAATAACGTAATATATTGTTAATGAAATGTGATATTAATTTAATTTTATGTAAGTAATTTAACTGATGTCACTAACGTAATTTAAGTAATGCTAGAGAATGTAATCAAGTTGTTACATTAATTAATATATAAGTTGGGTGACAATTTTAGTGTAGTTACATCAAATATTATTCTTTCTCACGTTTTTACATTACGTTTCCATTACATTACATTATATGTTATCACATTAGGTTACAAGAAATTTATATTTTTATCAAATTTTAATATTAGCGTAATGTAATATAATGTATGTAATATTTTTTATACTAATTGATTTAATGTAACTAAATGACTATATATAATGATTGATGTTAATTAATGTTACCTAATATTTTATGTAATAGTTGGTTAAACAGAACAAAAAAGTTAATGTAATGTATTGAAATTGCTTAGCTGCACTAGTGTAATTTAATGTATTGTACGTCAATACAGTAGTGTAAATGAACGTAGTCACCTAAAATACTGAAATATTAAAAATTATTATAATATTTCCCCTTATATTTTGTGTAACTATTTTTTTTATAGTCAACCATCGTGAATTGTATTGAGTAAGTGATGATGTGATGGTTGCTTTTTAAGTAAAAGGTAAAAACATTTAATGAGAGGATAACTTTACCAATATACACTCTCCTGTCTTATTAACTAAAGATGTCAAGTAATAAAATATTCTAAAAAATTGTTTTCCACTAGATTGTAATATTTGAAGGAAATCAATGACTCAAATTTAGTTAAAGGGTTCTCACAAATAGGATGGCTTCTCATTTGAACCTTATCCTGTGCATATATATATATACATATATATATATATATATATATATATATACACACACATACATACATATATACTAGGTTATAGACCCGTGTAATATACATGATTGTATAATAAAAATATAATTCTATGTTATGTACAAAAGTTCTCATAACTGAAGCGTTTTTATACGTATTACAATAAAATAGGCACAATTACAATTTACAAATCTATAAATACATCTTTGTAGACGACGTCAGTTGTTTAGCTTGTAATTTTATAGCTTTTATCTACTATTAATAGTTTGAGTCCATCTCTACTATTAGGTGAGTTTAATGCCACATAGTGAGGCTGAATTTATTATTACCAAGAGAAACATACATAAAGTTGGCATCACTTTAGACAGCAGAGTTCCCCTTTTCATTCTATAATATGGCAGCTTAGATATCATCTGATAGAAGTCTAATAATGGAAAACTTAATCCCACATAAAACCATTATAATTAACTTACCATTATTCCATGATCTTTAGTAATTCTATTTTGACATCAAGTACCGGTGGCAAAAATTAATTTGACTCGTGATAAATAGGTGCCATACAAAATATTCACAAAATATATATAGTTAACCGACACTTTAACTAAATTACAACATCCTCAACGGATGAGCACGACCTAATTTGCACAGTCGCGGTCACATTTGACCTCTAAACTTACAGTGATTCATTGAAGCAATTCTTTTAATACTTTTCGAGTTTTACAAGAATAATAATTGTGAACATGAGACCTTCGGTGACATCATACAAGAACTGACCTTAAAAAACAGATAAGCGAAGGTGATGAACTTTTGCGTAAGGACTTTATTCACATTTTATGGACATTCGGGTAAGACTTCCACACCAAAACTACTGACCCGAATGGTTTACTGCTGAAATGTTGAATAAATCATTAGTGTCTCAAGTGTTGCGCCTGTTTTACAGCTAATTTAATGGACTGCAGCTGGAATTAATCATTAATAATATCATATAGTTTTAGCATAAACCCTTTTTTTGATTTAACTTAAACATTAGGATGTGCAAGCCTTCAGTAGTGATAATTTGTAACCGCATCAACAACATTTACAAGTGTTATGCAGGACTGGTTAAGGGATGGTCAATACAATCAGTCTTACAATGAGGAGAGTGTTAGAACACTTAACAGTTCAAATAGGAACCATATTTAAGAACAAGATGCAAAGAACACAAGTAAACAATGAGACAGAACTCAAGAACAATATATATGGTTTTCAAGAATGATGTATATTAATCTCAAGTTGTTTTACAAGAGTTACAATGTATAAGTTAAATAAAATACAAGACTCTGAGATACTTTATATTACATCCTACAACTGGCTATACTTTGAAAGCCAGTTGTAACATTAAAAGACAACACAATCAATGTAGAGTTAAAAGACAGATTGACTTTTGACTAGTGACTAAAACATGACATAACTCACATGCTAATATATTACTATAAGGATAAAGTACATAAAGTAAAGGTAACAGACTCAAGATGTCACACACCTCGCTCGTAGCGGAAACACGGGAGTGCGAGCTAGACGGGATCGTCATAACACATGGTATACAATAGAGTAGCAATATAAATATGATGACAAGCGTGTCATAACGATACCCGAACACAAGGGAGACTTGTGTCATGTATAGTCAATGTTCACGACAGCATAGCCATAAGCATAACATAAATGATCACATAAGCATTAAGGATAACTTGCAATGTAAATTCCCACACCTCGGGAACAAGTGTACAATGTACAAGTTTAAGCAACCAAGATGTTCCAAAATTAATGTTTAACTAAATGCTTAATTTGTGACATCTCATATTTGTTAACTTGAAAGTTAACTTTGTTAATTCTAAAAGGACCTTTTATGTCAATTTTGAAACTTTATGGAATTAATATGCTTGATAAATAATTTGGTGGATAACAAATTAATTTAATAAGTAATGATAACATTATAAGCATTATAATGTTTACTTATTATTATAAAATTTAAGATGAAAATAATCTTAAATAAAATAATTATCATTATTATTATTATTATTATTATTATTATAATAACAACAACAATATTAATATTACTAATAACAATAACAATAATAATATTAGTAATAATGTTAATAATAATGATAACATAAGTTTTAGTGTGTTAAAGCTTGTATTTAATTAATTTTTACATAAAATAATAACTATCTAAAACTTCAGGGGCTAAACCGTAATTTATGTTAACCTAAAACAAAACTTTAATTCCTGGTTTGAACTTCTTGAAACCTCAGGGACCATAGGTGTAAAATTATTTAAAAAAAACCCAAAACCCCTCTTTCTCTCTCCCCGATCTCCGGCCAACCGCCGGCCACCGCCGGCCCATTGCTCCGGCCACCTTAATCACCCAATTTCAGGTTATTTCTCAATCTAAAACCGGTCCCAACCTGTTCTAGCTTACGTTTCGAAACTAATGCACACTTAAATTCGAGTTTCATGACCGGTTATGGGTGTCGATTGGATTGGTAACCGTCGACCCCAAACTTTTAACCGTTCAAGTCTTAAACACTAATAATAATTCAATTAATTCAACCTATACAATCATATAACTATTCCTAAACGTATCAAACATCCAATTTCACCTGAAACACACTCAAACCTCATACCCGATCCTCTCTTCATCGCGGACCTGCAACTCTATCGAAGACCTTATTACGAGCTTTCTTAACTCCAATTAACAGAGGGTTTTCATCCATCAAGTCCTTAGGAAGATTCCTGTGTCTCAAATTTGAATATCATCACCCAAATCATCTTGGGTAAACTCTCCATTGTCGCGGCTATCCCCTTGTTCATCCTCATCGATTTAAACTTCAAAATAGGTAACTAAACACTGAGATGTACTCGATTTTATGTAGGGAACAAAAGCCCTATGATTTGTTTCATTATTAACAACGAATTTGGCTTCAATTAGGATCAATTGGATTTTAGGGTTTATACAAATTTGGGGGTTTTCTTTAAAGGAGTTCTTAAGATTTTAAAACCCACTTCTAAACGCGGCTAAAGCCTTGACTTACTGGTAAAGCATGTGTCTCCTTAACAGGAGGTCCCCGGTTCGATCCGGGGGACCTCATGTTTTATTTTTAGGTTTTTTTAAGCCTTCAAATTAAATATTAAAATTTCTAAAAAATTATGAAAAATCATTTTATAAACTTTATTAATTTTAGAATCACAAGATTATATTCTGGAAATTTATTTCCTATAATATCTTAATATTTTAATAAATATTATATTTAGGTTATTTCTTATATTTGCTCAAATAGTATATTTTAAACTATTTTCCTAAAAATAAATTAGATCTTAAACACTAGTTTAACTTACACAAATTATTTCAAACAATACCCTTAAATTATTATTTAAATGGTGTTTTAATTAGTTATAAATTTTGTTTAAACTTTATAAAGGTTACAAATCATTATAAATGTTATTTTAAATTCATATTTTATATATTTCTTGAAAGTTATTATAAGTGTTCTTTTTCACTTCCTAGTATAAAATATAAATATATATTTTTCAAGAAAAGATGAATGATTTTAGTTTGTTAAAGAAAATTATTTGACAAGCCCTAAAATCCACTTGAAACCCTAGTTCTCATTCGAACGTTAAACTTATATAATTAAACTTTAACCTTGTAAATATACATGTGTATAACTAGGTGCCTTGTGACGGTTTACTTTGGAACGACGCTTATCATTCTACTTATTAATCATCAAATAAATACTTATTTGCCAAGTGAGTTTTCCTTGCCCCTTTTTTTATTTTCACACTAATTTGGGGTGAAACATGATTACTTATACATAATGCACTTGTAAACGTTTAGACTTGTAAAGCACTTGCAATTCATTTTTGTCATGGTTATTGTGTGTTGTAAGTTTTATATGAGATACATAGTTTGTTTACAATCATTAACTATTGCTAGCCTGGCGACGTCTTAGATCTTTGGGCCTGACAAGCCTATTTGGTGCTAAAGTCGATGTATTGCCGACTCCTAGAAGCCGTATGCTTGTGCACTAGGGAACCAAATACACTTAGCCAATCTTATATACTTGTAATCAAGTCAGGTTTGGTTGTAACGATATGTGTTCTATAACCTTACTAGCTTATAACCTATGACATGAATTGCTACTTGTAATCTTTTCATATTATGTATGAAAACCTTGGAAACTCACCAACTATTTTTAGTTGACCTTTATTTTTATCATGTTTCAGGAAAACCCCCAAGTTTGAAGTGCACTTATGTTGCTGGCATAATCTAGGACTTGGACCTAGTTAATAAAATCAATTGATTGTACTTTGTTATGTCTTGTCAAATATTAGTTTCATTGTTGAAACTTATGAATGTAATGTACCTTTGAAGCTTATGAATAATATATTTGGATTTAATAATAGCGTTATGTGGCTGTGAACGATCTTAACTCTCACACCTCGACGTTTCCGCCGTCAAGGTTGGGGTGTGACAGATTGGTATCAGAGCTCATAACTATAGGGATTTAGGTTATTAGAAATGGTGACCTAGACTATAGGCTATGCATGAACCTCATAGGAAAATCCTTATAATCTTGTGTATACTTATTGTTGCATGTCACATGATGCTATCTATTTAGGGATGTCTTTTGTGCAACTTGATGCTTTAGCATAGGATTGCCTTTTAAATTTTAAAACTTAGTTACTTGTCTCCCTAAACTTAACTTTGACTCTTTGACTCTCCCCGACAAATGAACTTCCTAAACCTATTCTCAACGACATGTGGAATCTACACTTATCATCGTGGGATTAATTCCTTAGACTCTATGTCTAATCTATGAAAATCTCATCAAGGTTTTGATTTCATGAACCTAAGAATTTGTGTGACACATAGACACCTGTATTCTGGATTTCCTGGCAAAAGGCCTTCGGGCTAAGGCAAGCATATCGTATAAATCTCATTGCGAGACCAGTTATGCTTACCTGGGGATTTTTGGGATGAGTGATAAACTATGGTCAACATACACAAGTCTCTATGGCAAATGGGTCAAATTACCTTGACGTGTCAACGATTCCAAATGGTAATGCGTTACCAAATGGAACCATCCTTTTTGTATCTTAAAAATCCTTGAATCCTTGAACTGGTTTATCACCAAAGTTTAAATATCTTCTCATTCTTAACCTAAATAATGTTCCTGTTAATATTGAACTCATCTTACATTTCAACTCTTACGTTTAAACGCTCAACGTGTAACGTGTAACGATATTGAACTCAGCGTTACATGAAACTATTCCTATACCTCGACCAACGTGAACATGACTCTTAATATACCCAAAGATATTGGGAATCTAAACCGTATGGTCTTTAAAACTTTAAACCGTTACTTATAGTTCTAAAATCTTCTTAAGGATGTGTCCCATAACTAAGAACATGCAATGCTGTAGGTGGAATTCCTACATTTCGGGATACTTTGCTGATTGAATGTTAACTTTGTTAACTCAAATATTATAAGTGGTCACTCACCTCAATAATCGAATAAACTAATTATAACTTTGTTACCACTTATAAGTACGCGTGTCTTCAATAAGGTTATGACTGACCTCATATCTTGAGAAGTCCATGTATTTCCTTCGATTGTGAATCGAATGTTCACATCTCATTATGATGTCGAATCATTCTTGTCCTTGATTTTGTCTTCCTGATTTAAATTATTCAAGATTTGAACATCATCATAACAAATTCTGCTATCTCGAACTTTGATCTTAAGCTTGTAAGCATGATTTTTTTCTGTTGTTACATTGATGTAACCTGAAATTTCCTGATTTCTAATTGATAATCTTTTCTTTTCGCTGTTATGTCAAACTTCGTACCATTTGCACCATGGGAGATGCAAGCGTTTGTAAGTCAACCTATGACTAAGAACATTCGTATCTTCTAAATGATTCTAACTCATCAAAAAGGGGTGATTCCCTTACTTTGATGATTCTCTATTCGTTTCGATAAATGGTTTCCAATCGTGTGTTTTATGAAATTTCATCCTCTGGATTGAAGTGATTACCTTATCTTGAGGATTGACTTCAATTATTTTCTTTGGAATGGCATTTTACAAATGACATGATCTCACCAAAATAGGATTGAAACTCATACTTTGGTGACAAATGTCAATCTTCGATTGTTTTCTTGTTATTATGAAATTCAATCATCAAGATAGGCATGAATTCCATACCTTGATGATAATATCATTTTTATGAATTGTATTTGTTCAAATGAGACGACCTCATCAAAATAGGAGTGAATTCTGGATTTTGATGAAAAAGTTCATCTTGTTATATTTTGTTTTTGTAAAACTTCACCGTTAAGATAGGAGTGATTTCCCTTACCTTAATGGTGAGTTATCTCGTCTTACTTCTGTGGATCCTCAACAATGAGTTGGGATCGAACTTCTTGATTGGTAAGTTAGTGGTCATACCTTGAGAGTACACCATCAAGTTAGGGGTGAAACCATACCTTGATGACTATTCTCATTTCTTGATCTTCAACGTTTCAAGGTTGTAATCAAGTGACGAGAAGCATGTAGTAACTTGAAGAGTGAAAACAATGTTAGTGTTCCGGCCTATCAAGCCAAAGCATGATCTCTGAACTTGAAAGGAGACCCGATCACTCTTGGTTGATTTTGATTCCGAGCTTAGAGCATGTAAATTCTTAAATTTGTCCTTTATCTTCATGTTTTGATTTGATCTAGCTATATCAAACCATTTATTCCCTCCTTATCAACTTTCATTTTGAGATATCATCAACACATGAATGTGTGATGGTAGTCTTCCTAGACAATTTTCTGCTAAATAAAGACATTATCAACTTGTGGTTATGTCTTCTAGTCATACGAATGTTCTCGACTGTACTTATGAGTTTGATGAATTACGTATGCAAACTATATTTGGAAATTTGTTACCTTGCAAAACATGGTTACAAATGCATGTCTTATTGTTTGCGTTACTTCTTGAATTACGTTTGAACCCTTAACCTTGGAAATCTTTAAAACTCTATCTTGGTTTCGATCAACGAGACTCGTTATTACTTACATTGTGACGTGGAGGTTCATATAAACCTTCGTAAATTGTAGTCATGGGTTTGGAATAAAGGAAAAGACGTAACTTGGTATGTATCCAAGTGTCTTACCTTCACATATGACAAGACCTAACATTCGTGATCCTATGGATCTCCTGCTTAACTTTTCTTTCAACTAAAATGCTTCTTATCTTAAAAGTCATGATGATAATTGGTGTATTATACATCGATTGACTAACTTCATATTGATTCATGGGAGATAATGGGTCGAGGAATTGACTTGTATCTGTTTCAAATATTCGTATACCGTGGTATGGTATTAAAACATCGATCATTACTTTGGATGATCGATACATTTTCCTGTGTTTAATAATAGTCCTAACCAACGTCGTGAACTCATTCCAAAAATCTTCGCATATCGTATTATTCTTAGACCGATGGTTGGTCAAAGGAGGAATACATATTCACAAGATATATGTTAAGATCACTTCATATAGTGACGTTTGGGATCCTTAAATCTTGACGGTTAACCTTTCTTATCATTGTTGGTCTTTTATTGATTTCTAGACATCATTTTACTACGAAATTATATTTTGTGGCTTATACATATAAGGTACCACGGTAACTCATCATCATTTTCTAATATTTCAACTCAAAACGTCTTGTATTTCACTAGAAGAGTTCAAGTTGGCATATATTATGCCAAGAATCTTGTAAGATTCCATAAAGTGAAGCGTTTCATCTGTAATTAAACGTCAACCACTGTGAGTTTGTACACTTATCTTTCATTTTAATTCTTTTGCTTATTTAAGTTCATTCTTAATTTCGGGACGAAATTCTTTTAAGTTGGGGAGACTGTGACATCTCATATTTGTTAACTTGAAAGTTAACTTTGTTAAATTCTAAAAGGACCTTTTATGTCAATTTTGAAACTTTATGGAATTAATATGCTTGATAAATAATTTGGTGGATAACAAATTAATTTAATAAGTAATGATAACATTATAAGCATTATAATGTTTACTTATTATTATAAAATTTAAGATGAAAATAATCTTAAATAAAATAATTATCATTATTATTATTATTATTATTATTATTATAATAACAACAACAATATTAATATTACTAATAACAATAACAATAATAATATTAGTAATAATGTTAATAATAATGATAACATAAGTTTTAGTGTGTTAAAGCTTGTATTTAATTAATTTTTACATAAAATAATAACTATCTAAAACTTCAGGGGCTAAACCGTAATTTATGTTAACCTAAAACAAAACTTTAATTCCTGGTTTGAACTTCTTGAAACCTCAGGGACCATAGGTGTAAAATTATTTAAAAAAAAACCCAAAACCCCTCTTTCTCTCTCCCCGATCTCCGGCCAACCGCCGGCCACCGCCGGCCCATTGCTCCGGCCACCTTAATCACCCAATTTCAGGTTATTTCTCAATCTAAAACCGGTCCCAACCTGTTCTAGCTTACGTTTCGAAACTAATGCACACTTAAATTCGAGTTTCATGACCGGTTATGGGTGTCGATTGGATTGGTAACCGTCGACCCCAAACTTTTTAACCGTTCAAGTCTTAAACACTAATAATAATTCAATTAATTCAACCTATACAATCATATAACGATTCCTAAACGTATCAAACATCCAATTTCACCTGAAACACACTCAAACCTCATACCCGATCCTCTCTTCATCGCGGACCTGCAACTCTATCGAAGACCTTATTACGAGCTTTCTTAACTCCAATTAACAGAGGGTTTTCATCCATCAAGTCCTTAGGAAGATTCCTGTGTCTCAAATTTGAATATCATCACCCAAATCATCTTGGGTAAACTCTCCATTGTCGCGGCTATCCCCTTGTTCATCCTCATCGATTTAAACTTCAAATAGGTAACTAAACACTGAGATGTACTCGATTTTATGTAGGGAACAAAAGCCCTATGATTTGTTTCATTATTAACAACGAATTTGGCTTCAATTAGGATCAATTGGATTTTAGGGTTTATACAAATTTGGGGGTTTTCTTTAAAGGAGTTCTTAAGATTTTAAAACCCACTTCTAAACGCGGCTAAAGCCTTGACTTACTGGTAAAGCATGTGTCTCCTTAACAGGAGGTCCCCGGTTCGATCCGGGGGACCTCATGTTTTATTTTTAGGTTTTTTTTAAGCCTTCAAATTAAATATTAAAATTTCTAAAAAATTATGAAAAATCATTTTATAAACTTTATTAATTTTAGAATCACAAGATTATATTCTGGAAATTTATTTCCTATAATATCTTAATATTTTAATAAATTATTATATTTAGGTTATTTCTTATATTTGCTCAAATAGTATATTTTAAACTATTTTCCTAAAAATAAATTAGATCTTAAACACTAGTTTAACTTACACAAATTATTTCAAACAATACCCTTAAATTATTATTTAAATGGTGTTTTAATTAGTTATAAATTTTGTTTAAACTTTATAAAGGTTACAAATCATTATAAATGTTATTTTAAATTCATATTTTATATATTTCTTGGAAGTTATTATAAGTGTTCTTTTTCACTTCCTAGTATAAAATATAAATATATATTTTTCAAGAAAAGATGAATGATTTTAGTTTGTTAAAGAAAATTATTTGACAAGCCCTAAAATCCACTTGAAACCCTAGTTCTCATTCGAACGTTAAACTTATATAATTAAACTTTAACCTTGTAAATATACATGTGTATAACTAGGTGCCTTGTGACGGTTTACTTTGGAACGACGCTTATCATTCTACTTATTAATCATCAAATAAATACTTATTTGCCAAGTGAGTTTTCCTTGCCCCTTTTTTTATATTTTCATACTAATTTGGGGTGAAACATGATTACTTATACATAATGTACTTGTAAACGTTTAGACTTGTAAAGCACTTGCAATTCATTTTTGTCATGGTTATTGTGTGTTGTAAGTTTTTATATGAGATACATAGTTTGTTTACAATCATTAACTATTGCTAGCCTGGCGACGTCTTAGATCTTTGGGCCTGACAAGCCTATTTGGTGCTAAAGTCGATGTATTGCCGACTCCTAGGAGCCGTATGCTTGTGCACTAGGGAACCAAATACACTTAGCCAATCTTATATACTTGTAATCAAGTCGAGGTTTGGTTGTAACGATATGTGTTCTATAACCTTACTAGCTTATAACCTATGACATGAATTGCTACTTGTAATCTTTTCATATTATGTATGAAAACCTTGGAAACTCACCAACTATTTTTAGTTGACCTTTATTTTTATCATGTTTCAGGAAAACCCCCAAGTTTGAAGTGCACTTATGTTGCTGGCATAATCTAGGACTTGGACCTAGTTAATAAAATCAATTGATTGTACTTTGTTATGTCTTGTCAAATATTAGTTCATTGTTGAAACTTATGAATGTAATGTTACCTTTGAAGCTTATGAATAATATATTTGGATTTAATAATAGCGTTATGTGGCTGTGAACGATCTTAACTCTCACACCTCGACGTTTCCGCCGTCAAGGTTGGGGTGTGACATAATTTTCCAAAATATGTCCTAGGGTCTCCTCTAAAAGGCAGCGCTCCTAGAACTTCAATTACCTTGATCACCTGAAAATACATGCTCAAAACGGTCAACATAATTGTTGGTGAGCTCCGCAGGTTTTAAGTAATAAAGATATTAAGATGAAACCAGTAAGTTTAATAAAAGCTACCGCAACAATACTTATGTATAGGCGATTTTACCAGTTATAAATAGCTACAGCCAAACCTATTGATCGGTTCCTCACGGGAATTGATGGCTGTGAAGAAAGTATTCTCAAGGTATAAATAGTTTAATAAGACGTAGCAAGATCCACACAGCGCATACGTATAGTTTACAACCAAACCAGTCCTTAGGTCCTATTACCGGGATTAATGGTTGTAATGAAAGATTTTCCATAACATAACAAGTTTAACATGACATAGCAAGATCCACACAGCGCATACGTATAGGTTACAACCAAACCAGTCCTTAGGTCCCA
>JABSNV010000261.1:0-32500 GCA_024085815.1 Flaveria linearis
TTATTATTACTACTACTACTACTAATATTATTAATATTACTATTATTATTATTATTATTACTATTATATTATCATCTTCATCATCATCATATCTTATCATCATCATCATCATCAAATAAAGGGATATTCATTAATATAATGAAGTATCGGATAATAATATCTTACAGGAGACATTGGTGCCTCTATGACGATCCATTATTCTAACGTAATTATTTAAACGACCTCATACATATTTTTCCATTCTAGTGCTTCTTGATATGCATATCTCGGCCAATGATAGCTCACAAGGCATCGGGTAATCCCCTTCCAATGTATGCAAATAAAGTGAGCTCCGTTAATATGAGCAAGTGCGACAACTGGATAGGTGAATAATGGCTCTGGGGCTGTTCTCAGCGGGAACCATGTCTGGCTGCCAAAAGAAAAAGAAGATGCACAATACAGTTGAATGTTTCCGCAAGTTACGAGTCCATGGGCCGGAAAAGTTAGCCAATGGGTATCGGGTGCGGGTTTAGTCGTGCCAACCAATTTAAGCTATACGAACAGAATCATAATGGCCAGGCATCTCACGGTTCAAATTGCTCCGCCATACCTCATGTTTTATCCATCTCCGACAACATTTGACGCCTAACCCATTCCCATTCATTTGCTTTCTCCCTAAAGCCACCGCGATCGCCCGAAAACCATAGTTACCATCAGGCCGCACATCTTTTATAGTCGAAACGTACCGGTGAATCCATTGGGGCAGCTGATCCTTAAACCTCATAACTTTTATCACGTCCTTTGGTTTCAATATTAAAGGAACCCTAGGGCAGCTCCCGTAATCGGTACATTTGAAGAAGCCTTTGCCTTATTAGAACGGTCATTGGGCATTTTAAACTGAGGGGTATATGAGCTATGCCTCGCCGGGTCAGGCATAGTTTGTTGCGAGGAAGTATAGAGCTGTGTCTAGCAGCCTCATACTGTGATGTATTGGAGTCCGCTCTCTTTGTTGCTCCTAATATTTGGACGACCACGTCGGTCATGACGCACCTCAGGTTCTTTAAGTTTTGACTTACTCTTAAACAAAGAGTCAAATACTTTGTTAAATAATTTTTCTTTACTTGAGAATTGGGAGACGACATAACCTTTTGTTTCAAGTCATCAAATTTCACATCGTAGTCGGGTTCAGGCGGCGCCACGTACGCTGGCTCGAAATCAAGCTTCCTCCAGTGTGGATCTACCGCATCGAGTGGAATACTTGTGACTGGATTTAAAGGTTAAATTATTAGTGAAAGATATACAATCGTGTGACAACAGTAAAAAAATGTATTAAAAAAATATAACCTTCTCGGACGTGTATCTCCAAACGACAAGCACATGGCAAGCCCATGGACGTGAACAACTGGTGTCCACATGAACCCCCAGACTCCTGAATCATTTCCATTTTCGTCAACTCTGATTCAAGGAGGCTAAGGCAAAAAGTTGATACTTTATAATGCAACTTTGAGAACAATGACAGTCGATGGTCTTTTTTAATTTTCACACGGGACACCTCGAATGTTCTACAAATTTCAATCTCTGGCCGCGCACGAGGTCACAAACATATCCGACAAGTGTGTGCAACGTATGTTGGTCCCTGTGAGGTAACTCTTGAAGTTGGCATGTTGGCCCTCAACCGATTAGTTGTAATTCACCAAAGTTAAGGCGGTCGTACATCCAACAGTAACAATTTCTCTTTGTACGGACCAACCAATTATTCCAAATATATTCCCATACCTCGAAAGAAAATAACAAATTTTAGAAAATGAACAAATAAATTGTTAGAGTAAAAATAAATATGAAATTCTTACCACTTTTACCATCTTCATTTAACTTTCTTCCATCTTCCTGCAATTGTAATCGTACATTGCCTCTGTGGGAGACGAACACAAGGTCTTCCACCAGTATGAAAAATCCTTCCACATGTCGGTTTTTAAAGGATATTCCACCATCTTTTGATATTCTCCTGAACGTGCCACCTGCATAGGTTTTTAGTAGCACTCGGGAACACTGTGTCACACGCACTCATCAGGGCCAGGTCCCTGTCTGTGACAATAACGCGGGGCTCCACACACCCATCGAGCATATCTCTGATCTGCTCCAGTACCCATGTGAAGTTGTCTTGCCGTTCTCTTGATATAAATGCATGCGCGATACAAACGACTTCGACGTCGACGTAACGCCAATAAACTGAACAAACGGAATGTTGTACATGTTGGTCTTGTACGTCGTGTCTATCAACATCACGTGCGGGAATGCGCGCCACATTTTATACGAAGTAGGATGACAAAAGAAAACATCTTCCACTGCCTTAGTAGTTGCATTCGTTGTTTCATACACGAACTCTTTAGATTGTAGCAGGTTTTCAAGTTCCTGCATTGGTGTGATGCCTTCTCTCCCCTCAGCCCTAAACTTTGACATCAGATTGTATATGTCTTGAACAACACAGACGCTGTGGGGAAACTGCTCCCTTACGGCTGAATGGATATGTCGTGGCCGCACGTGCTGCCTGTGTAATTCTCGACAAGATCAATTTCTTCGGCGGTCATCTTTCTAAGATGCGCGTGGCCCTCCACGTACACAACAGGATCGTGGTTGTGCGTCTCGTTTCCCACCTCTAACACCCAACTGTCACTCTTTCCTACGTACTTCCCTACGAGTTTAAAGGGACATCCTTTCTTTATGCTCCCAGTACGTCTACTTGTGCCAGTGAATTTAGGTCACCACTACGATTGCATATTAGTTCCACATCCTTTTTTCGTGACCGACCCACCACAATGACGCCCCCATGCTCGCGTCCTCTCGTTTTAGCCCACTTCTCCAAGTCCTCACGAGAATCAAAATACTGAAAAAATGATAAAGCTAGATATAAAAAAACAATATATAAAACAAATAAAAAATAAAATAAACAAAAGAATAAAAACTCTTCGTCTTGATTGGTTTTATAAGAAACCGTAGCCTTTCTTATCCGATCCTCATCCTCATCATGCTCCGCGGTGTCCCCATGGTTTTCTTTGAGGTGAACCGAACCGTCACTCTCATCTGTGTCATTCTCATTAAAAGTATCCGACACATGTGTAATTTCTAGTTCTAACTGGTACGGGGGATGTCCGTAATCCAGCTCTGTTTGTGAGTTGTACGTGTTCGGGGCATGCCCGTAAGAATTGCAAGGGGATATCTGTACCCTTCACCGTAACCTGTCGGTCCAAATAAAGAGTTGTACGCTTTTGAGCAAATGTGTTCGACGGGTTGGTTTCCTCCTCCCCCACGGAGGGTGACTCCCGTATACGTAATATTCCTAAAAAAGATAATGGTTAGATATTTCAAATAATAAGTTATAATAAAACATATATAGTTTAATCTGGTTCGAATCTTCGATATATGGCACCTCATTCAAATCTGGAAGCTTCGGCTTTTGATAATGATCTCCCAAACCCGACATTGTTTTCGAATTTACGCGTTTTTGGAATGACGAAGGCTGAAAATCTCGAGTGTGGATTACGAAATTGCGAATTTTTAGTTTGGATGCCGATTGTTCAAAGCTGAAATGTATTTAAGGTGAAATTCTGGGGCACAAACCGTCACGGTTTGGCCTCCACGTGACGGTTTGTGCGGGAATCCCGGCCTTTCGTCAAAATCACGTCTACGTCGTACCTTAAACTGAGACGTGTACCCTAGAGGTCACGGTTTGGCCTCCACGTGACGGTATGGTGACCAACTTTAACAGCCTATTTTGTCATTTGTCGTTTTGTTGTCAGGAGGTCACGGGGACTACCACCCCGAACCTTGACAGCAAGACCATGCGGTCACGGGGACAACACCCCCAAACCATGACAGCAAGCCCATGCGGTCACGGTTAGATGCAAAATGTGACCGCAAGAGCTAACTGTGACACTTTGTTTACAAAACTACTGATGAGCAATCTTCAGCTGTTTAAATAACTACTGATGAGCAATACCCCAAAAGGTCACGGTTAGCCCTAACCGTGACGGTTGAGAAACCCTAACTGTCACGTATTGATCAAACCGTGACACTTTGTTTACAAAACTACTGATGAGCAATCCTTCAGCTGTTTATATTATTATTATTATTATTATTACTATTATTATTATTATATATATTATTATATTATTATTATTATTATTATTATTATTATTATTATATTGTTATTATTATTATTATTATTAAATAATAATAATAATAATTATTATTATTATTATTATTATTTTATTATTACTACTACTACTAATATATTACTACTACTAACATTTATTATTATTATTTGATCGGAGTTGATTTCGTGTATCTTCCTTAAGCATTAAACATTTATTTTTATTTCCGTAATTTTATCACTGTAAACTTGAGAATGAAAAGGCGGGAAACACCGATCGATCGGAGTTTGATTTCGTGTATCTTCCTTAAGCGTTAAACATTTATTTTTATTAGTCTGTACAAATGATGATTGATTATCGATTACTAGTTTCACCGTCACATCATTTCTATCTTTTCGTGAATATAAATATAACTATTGTTCTTATGATCTGTATTATTTCATTAGATATTGAAGAAGCTAAGAAATTTTGCTATGAAACTGGTGTGAAAGTTGCTGTTGCATATGGTGGTGCACCGATTTATCCTCAGGTTTATATACTTTTAAAATCATTAACAAACATTATTTATGGTTTTAATCATTAACAAACGTGCGATTCAGTTCATCTTTTTTTTTCTAATCTGCTTAATTAGTCTTTGTAATCTGTTATCTTTAATCTTGATTCAGAACGCGTTGACTTTAATCTTTGTGGAGACAAAACGCATATCACATGGTTAACCTAATCTGCTGCAATTCATGGTCATATTACAAGTAATTTTAAACAAGTTGGTTGTTATTTTATCACATGGTTAACCTAATCGTAAAAATCAGTTGTTATCAAACATATACAATTAACATTATCAACATTGCAAATATAAAGCAAACAACAAAGAAACACAACCAAACAAACACAACCAAATATACAAATCATCATAACTGAAACTGCACATATATATATATACAACGAGTTTTTACATACAAAAAGAAATAAAATACAAACAAAATATCTATCTAATCCATCATCCCTGGATCGCTACTCTGACCAGACCCGCCCGCGCCAGATGGGCCAGCATTAAACATTTATTTTTATTTCCGTAATTTTATCACTGTAAACTTGAGAATGAAAAGGCGGGAAACACCCGTTCGATCGGAGTTTTATTAACGTACTCACTGTAAGCTAAGTTTTGACATTGATATATACGTACAGGCATGGTTTGAATGCCGGATATGCGTTTGTGAACTTTACAACATCTGAAGCAGCTTGGAAGTTTCATACGTCGGTTAAAGGAAAACATTGGGATTTGTTTCAAAGCAAAAAGATTGCGGATGTTAGTCGTGCTAGAATCCAGGTACTTTATTACTTTTAATTTGTTGTTGTTTTGTAGTCGGCGAACTAACGCTGGGTTCGCGTTTGTTAACTTTACAACTCCTGAAGCGGCGTTGAGATTTCAGAACGCGTTGACTTTAATCTTTGTGGAGACAAAACGCAGCGCAGATTCTTTGGAAAACTGGTTATGCAGGGTCGGTTTCCTTCTTCCACCGTGCATAACTATCCCTTCTTCTTCCTCAACCGCAAATAAGAAGAAAAAGCTTGAGATTGCGAGCCCAAGAGCAGAATCACCGAGGTCATGACATTCAAATCTAGAAGCTTCGGCTTTTGATAATGATCTCCCGAACCCGACATTGTTTTCGAATTAACGCGTTTTTGGAATGACGAAGGCTGAAAAATCTCGAGTGTGGATTATGAAATTACGAATTTTTAGTTTGGAAATGGATATGCCGATTGTTCGAAGGTGAAATGTATATAAGGTGAAATTCTGGGGCACAAACCGTCACGGTTTGGCCTCCACGTGACGGTTTGTGCCGGGAATCCCGGCCTTTGTCAAAATCGCGTCTACGTCGTACCTTACACTGAGACCGTGTACAATAGAGGTCACGGTTGGCCTCCACGTGACGGTTTGGTGACCGCTTTTCAACTTTAACAGCCCATTTTGTCATTTTGTCGTTTTGTTGTCAGAAGGTCACGGGGACTACCACCCCGAACCGTGAAAGCAAGACCATGCTGTCACGGGGACAAACACCCCAAACCGTGACAGCAAGTCCATGCGGTCACGGTTAGGTGCCAAAATGTGACCGCAAGACCTAACCGTGACCGTTTGAACCGGCCCACCCCCAAAAACCCACGCGGTGTCCCCATTAGGACCCTTATACTACATCTACTCCATTGCTTTATTCTCTATTCAAGTATGTGTTCTTTTGTACTTTTACTATTT
Organism: Flaveria linearis; assembly: GCA_024085815.1. Taxonomy (NCBI): domain Eukaryota; kingdom Viridiplantae; phylum Streptophyta; class Magnoliopsida; order Asterales; family Asteraceae; genus Flaveria; species Flaveria linearis. Next base: position 6,382 of record JABSNV010000261.1, read on the forward strand.
GCTACTACTTCTTATCTTGTGAAGTCCTATTGTACTACATCTACTCCATAGCCTTATTCTCTATTCAAGGTATGTGTTCGTTTGTACTTATACTATTTGCAGCTACTTCTTATCTTATGAAGACCAATTGTACTACATTTACTCCATAGCCTTATTCTTTATTCAGGTATGTGTTCTTTTGTACTTTTACTATTTGCTGCTACTTCTTATCTTGTGATGACCTATTGTACTTTTACTCCATACTATAATTGTTTAAATAAATCAGATAGTAGTTGATCTGAGGTTTACATCCACCATGCAGCATTATCGTTGCAAATCAGTTAATCTGGAATCAACTACTACTATTGTATTTAAACCATCAAGACAGTTAACATCCTAATTGAACTTGTTGGTACACATGTCGCCAGTTCTAGTCTAGTGAGCTTAAATGTAATAGAACTTCTTCTTGTAACACATATGTAATGTCTAATCAATATAATGAAAAAACTCTTCTAATTATGTTTGTTGGTTGTTTATGTTATCTATTATATTATTTATTGTTACACGCATATATGACAATGTTATATAGGTTTACAGTTGTTAGACATAGTTCTGAACCATTGAAGGTTCAAGAATGTGTTTAACTAAGTATCCTGATTCAGTCGTACGACTGGACCATGCAAATGGGCCAATCGCACGACTGAACCAGGTGATTGAGTCAATCGTACGATTGAGTCATAAGACTGACTCAGTCATCCGAATGAACCAATCGTATGACTCAGTCGCACGACTGAGCCAGTCGCTTGGCTCAGTCGTACGAATGAGAGCTGTAACCTATAAATACTACTTAATTCGTGGAAAACGCAACACTTTGATTATTCTCAACCCTAGCCGTCCCAGATCGCACAGAGCATCCCTTCCAACTTCATAGAGCGTTCCTGATCATTGCTAATCAATTCTTAACGTTTTCTAATCGTTAGTATTGATCCGGATTACGTTCTCCCTGATTGGATCGCCAATCAAATAGAATTCCGCGCTATTTGATTCGGTATCACGTTGAATCAGTTAGTACTCTGTTGTACACAGTCCTAACAGAACTGGATTCAAATGCCATATTACTTAGTTCAAAAAACATATTCCTCTCACCATATAGATGTGTAATAAAACAATTGTATACCTATATGCAATCCCACATGAATATTAGTTTCTAAAAGACCTTAAAATAAAAAATAAGAAAACAATCAATGTTATAACATTCCCATATAATAATAGTGATGTTATATTCAACTGAACTATCATATATTTATTAATCAATCATAATATCCATAATGCATGAAAAACCATATCATGTTATTTATCTTCAAAGCACACATTGCATAAGATATCTATTATTTTCTAACCGTATGTAAAGCTGTCACCCGGACATAATTTATTTTTTCTTAGATAATACCAGCCTGTTACATCCAAATCACATAAACATCATTATGGGAATTTCTGTGTTACACAATCTCTGGGTTATACAAAAAATTGCAAGACGGGATTACTCTGGTAGTGTTTTAATATAATATTTAAAGTTCATATCTTTTGTCATTTCTAAATATTTTGTTTTTTTAGGGAGCGATATTCAAGATCAATTCACTAATAAATGGTGTTGATTTATCAAATGATTGGAAATATATAAAGAGCAACACTTGTCGTAAGAAGACGACCTTGGTTGAAGATCACTACTTTTGTTCGGCCTCTAAAAGAAGACGACCTTGGTTGACGACCTTGGTTGAAGATCACTACTTTTGTCATTTCTAAATATATTATTATTTTATTATTATTATTATTATATATTATTATTATTATATTATTATTATTATTTATTTTATTATTATTATTATTTTATATTATTATTGTTATATTATTATTATTATTATTATTATTATATTATTAATATTATTAATATTAATATATTATAATATTAATAATATTATTAATATTATTATTATATATTATTATTATTATTATTATTATTATTATTATTATTATTATTTGTGACGACTCTAAAAATATTTTATTATTATAGATACTACGTCAGGAAAAATTTATTTATTTTTATTTTTGTTACTACCAAGAAATATAAGTAAATATATTTATGCATGGTTGCATGCATGCTCATATAAGGAAAGTTTACGTATGCATGTTTGCATGCATATGTATAAGTTAAATATTCTTGAATGTATGTATATATATATCCAAATCTCACACCTACGGGTATATATATAAATTTTACGTATGCATGTTATATACATGTACGATTGGTGTATATATATATATATATATATATATATATATATATATATATATGGGATGTGGTTCAAATGAGAACTCATCCTATTTGTGAGAACCCATTAACTATATCTAAACCTCAGATTTGAATCAGATTTTTTGATCTAATGGACAAGATTAAAAGTGAATATTTTAATATATCTATAGTCAATAAAAGTGTTGGAAGGACATACAGATAATTTCACAGCATCATTAATGTATTTTAAAGCTCTAATAGCCTACTTGCTATGACAGACCTAATATACATCAAATCATATTTTCTTTCAAATGCACATATCACATCATATTACTTTTACTTTATGTACATCATATTAAATAACATCAATTAAGTAGTGCATAATATTATATCGCACTAATAATGTAATTACGTCACGTTACTACTATTAATAAGTGTTCCGTAATAATACAACCAAAACACGTCATGCATTTGACGAAAAATTTGTGCTGTTATTTTCTATAGAACATACAAGTTTTTTAAGTCTGGCCAAATTTCTTTCCCTTTTTGATTGTCGCTCGTTTCTCTAACCATATATCTATGATTGGAACTTAATCTTCAACTCTTTAACTTTATGGAGTTGTGATTAGTTGTAAATCGAATATAATCTATCAAGTAATGATAAAAAAATTAAACAAAAGATGACACGATAAAATTTAATGAATAGAATACAAAATACATCTATATTGATGGTGCAAACCAAAATAAAAAACATGAATTTTAAATAGATTACATTATATTACACTAATTCATTAGCCAAATTAAATCAACATACAGTAATATAACTAAGGTAGAATTGAAAAACTATGAAAAATTACATTAAATTAAATAATACATCTATAATGATGATATACTATGCTCAGGTGCAATACCAAAATAAAACATATAAATTTTTAGTAGATTACATTATATTACACTAGTGCATTGGGCGAAATAAATCAACATACAGCAATGTAACTACGGTCGAATTAAAAAGCTATGAAAAAATTACATTAAATTAAATAATACATCTATAATGATGATATACTATGCTCAGGTGCAATATCAAAATAAAAACTATGAATTTTTCGTAGATTACATTATATTACACTAGTGCATTGGCCGAAATAAATCAACATACAACAATGTAACTACGGTCGAATTAAAAAACTATAAAAAATACATTAAATTAAATAATACATCTATAATAATAGTATACTATGCTCAGGTGCAATACCAAAATAAAAACTACGAGTTTTTACTAGATTACATTATATTACACTAGTGCATTGGACAAAATAAATCAGCATACAACAATGCAACTACGATCGAATTAAAAAAACTATGAAAAAATTACGTTAAGTTAAATAATACTTCTATAATGATGGTATACTATGCTCAAGGGAAATACCAAAATAAACACTATGAATTTTTAGTAGATTACATTATATTAAACTAGTGCATTGCCCAAAAAAAATCAACATACAATAATGTAACTACGATTGAATTAAACAAACTATGAAAATTTTACATTAAATTAAATAATACGTCTATAATGATGGTATATTATGCTCAACTATGGTTATATTTTCATTTATGCAACATGCTACAACACCCAAATTAAAAACTAAAAAGTTTTAGTAGATTAGATTAAATTACAGTAGTGCATGAGCCTAAATAAATTTAACTAAGTAATTTAGTTAAAGCCTAAATAAATTAACCTAAGTAATTTAACACCAAATAAAAAAAACTATAAAATTCTACTATATTACATTAGATTACAGTAGTGCAATAGCCTAAATAAATTACCTATAATAATGTGACTATAGTCTAATTAAAAAACAATAAAAAACAATTACATTAAATAAGAAATGTATCTGAGATAATGGTATGTTATACTCAACATTGTTTATATTTTCATTTGTGTAACATACTCCAACACCAAAACAAGAAAACTAAGAAATTTCAGTATATTACATTGAAATACACTTGTGAATTGATTTAAATAAATTTATCTATAGTAATATAAATGTAATAAAATTAGAAAAACTAGCAAAAAACAAATACATTTCAAATAGTCAATTCTAGTACAAGATCATAACAAATTGTGTCACTTTAAATTTTCATTAAAAAATAAATACATAATAAAAGAAACAATAGAACCCAAACAAAATAATTAAGCTTTAACCTTATATACCTTCTACAACATGATTTGTCTAGGAGAAAATATACATCAAAACCCATATCGTAGACCTTCTAAATTTGTATCTCGTTATAATCTGGATGTAGATTATAAACAAGAAAATCAACACAAAAAACCCATATCAACACCCATTTGCTTACCGAAGCTTGTGCTCATGGATCTACAACCATCGTCTCCATCACATGAGTAGGGAGGTGTTGTGTTCCCGGTGAAAACAGGTAGTCCGGTGGTGTTTGATGTGCGAAAGGGAGGTGTTGAACGATTCCATTTTTGTTGATTTTTCGTTCATCATCGTTGATTTTTTGGTTAGATTTTGATTCATGGGAGATTTTCAACATTAAAGAGAGAGAGAGGGAGAGATGAGAAGAAAAAGAAAGAGAAGAAGATAATCTTATTGTATTATAAGAGAGAGAAAATAATTTAAAAATAATAAAAGTACACTGACATTAGTGTATCTAAGAAGTAGGGTGTAAGAGGTAAAATGACAAAAATAGCCTTTTACTTTGAAAAAGGATGGGCGACGTGGCAGATTAACATTGGCTGAAAGAGTTAATTGGTTCTCATATTTAGTAAAGGTTAACATATAAACCCATTCCTATATATATGTATATATATATATATATGTTTACCTATTTGAACGTGTATATATATTATAGACTTGCGATTAATTATGCTATATATATATATACAAACTATGAATACCTATAATTGGGTACTATAAATCTACATATACATGCATGATATACATCTATATATATGTATATATAAACCTACTAAAACTAAACTAAATCAAATCCACAACAACCAAAAACCTAAAAATTAAAACTAAAAACCCAAGCCACCTTTCCCCTACCCTCGTTTATCACTCAAAACCACAAACCACCACCTTCTAAACCACCCTACCCCGAAAACCACCACACCACAATCAAGCCTCGGTTTTCTTTTCATAATTTTACACCATTACAACCACTAGCCTAAAGTACTATCCATTGAATAAATACTAGTCATATTAAAGTTAAAATTTCATGTTTTATTAACCAAAAGAAAAGCAATCCATAAGCTATCCTTGGTTCCAGGGGCGGAGGATTGTTGGGGCCGGGGGGGCCGCCGCCCCCCTCCTTTTTTCGTCGGTAGTGTTAAATTGTAGTCCGTTAGTGTAAATTTTGGGTACGATAGTGTAAATTTTTATACAAATATCGAGTTCGCCCCCTAAAAAAATTAATTTCGTCCCGCCCCCCCTACGGGGATGTTCAAGCTCCGCCACTGCTTGGTTCCATGCATGTACCACATCAAAACCATCACCCTACACCACTATTCACACTATAAAGTCAATCCTAGCCTCTCCTAGGTACCTTGTCCCTTTTTGTTTCTTCCTTCCCACCATACCCGATTCATGCTCCTATCCATGCATGTATCTCATCATCACACCTTACCATACTAAGATTCTTGTTGACTAAAGAGACCTAGTTTTCACACTAGGAATTCCTCTCAAACCGCCACCACATCACAACAATAATTACAAAGAAACAAGGTGGCATAACTCTCGGTTCTAAGCTTCATGAAACCGCCACCTCCACACCTAGACTATTAATGACTCATCAACCCTACTTACTACTTTCATGTAGTATAAGAAGACCCCTTGACAAGCCCCATTTCTTTGTCCTCACATCATACACCAACAAATAACACTTTGTCTCTCTCTCGGGTTCTCTTCATCTTCATGCGATCATCACTCCCTTAAACACACCATATTCTCAAAACTCTCTCAAACTCTTGGGAATCCTTTGACAACCGGTTACCATCACCACTTCAACACCATCACCCACACCCGATCACCCACCATCACAAACACTCGACTACCCTCACCACCTTCATACAACCACCATCATCAACTACTTTCTGTCCCGTTTCCCTTTCGGTTACTAGCCATAAACCACCACCCTTCAAACCTACGATCCCTCACTCTCGGGTACCAAACTACAATCGCAAATAACAACATCAACAATAAAACTAACACACCCGACAATCCTAAACACCAAACAACCACAAACCATCGCACCACCAGCACTCTACAGTCTTGTTTCGAGATCAAGAAGCTGAAATACCACCAAGTCCATCCTCAAAAGGTGGTAAAAGGTTTAGTTATGCATATGTTAACAAAACATATATATATATATATATATACCTACATATTGATATGTATGTATATAAATGGGTGTAGTCACCCAAAACCAATTTTGGGAAACTTAAAACCACTAATTTTGAGTAACAAAGTTCCAAAATCCAGGAACTTATATTTTATAAAAGTATATTTGAATTTTACAAAACATATAACATAAATATTAAGAAAAATCAAATAAATATTAAATGAAAGCAATTGTGGGAATAAACATGGAAAATTCTTGTCTTTATACTGAAATAATAAACTGGAGATTTTGATATAATTTTGATAAACAAAATAATTTATATAAATTATTTTAGAATAGAAAATAGAAGAAAATGTCAAAAATATAAATAAACTCGGGAAAATTCTGATAAAATCTCACAATGATTATCTTGAGGTATAAAAGCCTCTGGATTTATTTCAGAATTTTATACCTTATTATGAATAAGATACGAATTTTTATATGTTCTGCAATAAATAAATCGTAATAAATAGCTAAAGTACATAATAAATTCGGATAAAATCATAGACAAAATATTACAAAAATTTGTGCAGAATATATTATTTTCATAAATTATGAAGCAATATGAATATTTTTACTAAATATGTTAATTATTGTAAAAATTACAGAAACTTATATGTTACGATATGGACTCTGAAATAATTATAACATTCTTGAATTTATTTTAGAAGTCTTATGTAAAATTTTGAAAATTTTTCATAAAAAGAAGCTATTTTAGCTATTTATGGGAATATTACGAAATTCACAGAAACTAATCCGTTAATAGCTGGCTTCTATAAAAATTATGTCATATTACTGAATTATTGAAAACATTTCTAAGAAATTTTGGTGAATTATTGAATAGTAGAAGATATTATGATAAATATTAAGAATATTGTGGAATTTATGGGAAATAATTTGTGAGGAAATTAAGGCTGGGAAATTTATGAAAAATTTAAGATTGTTCAAAACTTATATTTTACCAAATTTGGTAATTTTTGAGCAATTATAGCTGTTTTATGTGTGATTTTTGAATAAATCACAATTTATTATAAATTAAGAAATTTTAGAGACTCGAATGTGTCTTTTGTAAATATTACAGTCAATGAAAACCAGAAAAAATTATTTGAAGTATTATCTAACACTGTGAACTATCTTGTTAGGTTCAAGTGGGAAGATACGGTGAGTTCATAACCCCATTTTCAACCATTTGGTATTCCGTAATGTTTTGGGGGAAAAGTATACTTTTTGCATTGATGTGTTATTTTGAAAATATTTTTGTTTGCTTACTGTCATTTGCGACACAACCATTAGTTCGAATGAGGAATCGGTCAATAATATTGGTAACGTTACTTAGGAGAATATTTGTACCAACCGGATGAGGGTTGCTACTATTTTCCTGCATCTAACCGAATGGGGGTTAGGATGTAATATTATCTGATTCTTATTATTTCGTGACAGTATGATTATGTTTGAGCAGGTTTGGTTGTAATTTTGATTATGGTTAACACATCAACAAAATATTTGTTTGGATTAAACCTATGTTCTCACCAACATTTTTGTTGACTGGTTTAAGTGTACTTTTCAGGAAATGAGTAACACCTTTGATTTCAGCTTTGAGATTCATGATGGTTGGGGCAAAGTTGTAGGACGGGTCTGTGTGGATTTTAGACATGTTGTAACTTAGTTGTAATTTATGGCATCAATTTTGGTATATTATGTAAGAAGATGTAATCTCGAATATTAAGTAATAAAGGCTTGTCTGTATTATGTTTCGATTATATCTGTGTTTATTTAATATAAACCACTGCACTCTGATAAAAGCTAGTCACATTCCATCCGTCTCGTTCACGCTTCCGCCGGGATGTGACAGGTCACGCTTCCGCCGGGATGTGACAGGTTGGTATCAGAGCCATTGGTTATAGAGAATTAGTTATTTTAAATAAATAACTAGAATATAACCATAAGCTCAAAAGATACTTTATGATTTTATGTGAATTTATGTGGATTATGTGAAAGTTCATGATTTTATGTTTAAGATTTTAACAAAACCTATTTGACTAACTCTTTTTGTGAAACCTTGTTAAGAAATTTTGCAGTATGAGTCCAGATAGTATTCATTATGAAACCGATCCTTCAGAAGAACCATACCATAGCAGCCCTAAAGAAATAGTACCTGAATCAGAACCTCAGCAGGTAATAAATATTTCCCCAACTGGAATGAAAAATACATCAAGATTTTATGTTAGACGTGCATCAGTGCAAAAAGGAGGATATACCATTATAACTCCTAGGAAAAAGGTAAAACGTGGAAACAAGTTCAGAGCTATACCAACTGAGAAGATAGAAACACAACCTCCTGACTCTTCCATAAATGAAGATAAAGTTATTAAACCAAAGTTGGATCAGGTGAAAACAGCCCGACAGACTCTTAAGAAACTTAAGAAAATACAGCTGGGAATCTGGAAAATCCAAAAGGATATTAAGAAGCTTTAGACACCCAAACAAAGTCTTTTTACCAGTATGTGGAAATGGTTCGGTAGAAACTAATAGTTATAATTTAACTTGTTAGAATAAAGAGAAATAAGAACTTAACTGATGTATGTATTTTGTGTTAACATGTTTATTTGATCTATGTTAGAGAAATTTTGTGTTAAGATATTTATTTGCAATACTAACCTTGAAATTCACTATAGTAAATCATGCCGCCAAAAAGAAACACTCAACCTGTCCGGAGAACAGCTCGAGTGGGGCGACCCAGAACCAGACTCGGGAAGAAACACCCGTAAACCCTGATGTCAATGAAACTGATAGGTCCCAGATAGTAGCCCAACAACTAGAAGCTACTTTTCCTACCCTAATTAATCAACTTCAGCAAAACCTGAATTTTGGAACTACCTCAAACCCACCAGCAGGAACTGAAAACATAAACATGGAAGAACAACAGGAAGAAGAAATCCTAGATGGAATGTCAAAAGGATGTTCCTACAAAACTTTATGTCTTGTAAACCTCGGGAATTTGATGGCAAAGGTGGAGCGGTACAAGCTTTGAGATGGCTAGATGACATAGAAGGAGTTCTGGAAATCAGCAATTGTGCTGAAAATCTCAAAACACTGTTTGCTTCACATTCCTTAAAAGGAGAAGCCCAATCTTGGTGGAAAATGAAAATACATACTAAGGGTAGGAATATTATGAATAAGCTGAGCTGGGAAGAATTTAGAAACCTAGTGATAGAAAAATACTGCCCGTACAATGAGATAGAAAAACTGGAAGTTGAATTCCTAGCATTAGAGATGAAAAGATCCGCACACCGGGAGTACACTGATAAATATAATGAACTATCCAGGTTAGTACCACACCTGATAACCCCGGAATCCAAAAGAATAGGAAGGTATATTGGGGATTAGTGCCACAAATAAGGGGATTAGTGAAATCAGCTAGAACCAAAACCTTCCAGGAAGCAGTAATCCTGTCAGGAAGTCTGACAGATGAAATGATCAGGAATGGATCATTAGGTCACCAACAGGTAGGAGAAAAGATGAAATGGACTGAAAACCATTCTGAAAAGAGATTTGGTAAAAGTTCTTAGAAAAGAATAACCCGATCTCCACCAAGAAACTTTTTGGGAACAACTCAAGAAAAGGAAGTAGAAAAACCACCACAGTGTAATATCTATCAGAGACATCATACAGGAAACTGTATAACAGTGGTGTGCTATAACTGTAAAAGGAAGGGACATGTTTCCTGAGACTGTAGAAACCCTACTAGCAACAAAACCGTCTACTTTCAATGTGGAAGTGAAAATCATTTTTGGAACGAATGTCCACAACGGAAGGGTAAGGCTCCAACTAACCAAAACCACCCTCGTGAAAGAGCTTTTGTGATACAAACTGACGAAGCTCGCCATGAACCAGAAGTAGTTACGGGTACGTTCCTTATCAATAACCAGTACGCTAAAGTATTATTTGATACAGGAGCAACCCGCAGTTTTGTCCCACATACTTTTAGACCATCAATTAGTCTAACATCTGAAAAATTATGTGACAATTATGTGATAGAGTTAGCTGATGGTAAGATAATTGAAGCTGATGAAATCATTCCTGATTGCATCTTAAATGTAGATGAGTACTGTTTTGATATAAATCTGATACCTATTAAGTTAGGTGGATTTGATATCGTAATAGAAATGGATTGGTTAAGTGCAAATCATGTTGAAATCATTTGTGATAAGAAAATGATTAAGATTTCTTTGACTACGGAAAATAAAATTCTCTACATTTATGGTGATAGGCCATATAATACTGTGAAACTGATTACTTGTGAAAAAGCACGAAAATACCTCAACAAGAATTGTTTAGCATTCTTGGCTCATATTGTTGATACACAACTTGATAAGGAAAATTTGGAAAGTGTTCCTGTTATAAATGAATATGCTGATGTTTTCCCTGATGAATTACCTGGATTACCACCCCCTCGTCAGGTAGAATTTAAAATAGAATTGATACCAGGAACAGCCCCAATTGCCAAAGCACCTTATCGTTTAGCACCGACTGAGATGAAAGAACTTATGAATCAATTACAGGAATTGTTAGATAAAGGATTCATACGTCCTAGTGTATCCCCTTGAGGAGCACCAGTATTGTTTGTTAAAAAGAAGGATGGAACCTTTAGAATGTGTATTGATTATAGAGAACTTAATAAGGTTACTATAAAGAATAGATATCCACTCCCTAGAATTGATGATCTGTTTGACCAACTACAAGGATCTAGTTATTTCTCAAAAAAAAATAGACTTAAGATCTGGATATCAACAATTAAGAGAACAGGAAGATGATATTTCTAAGACTGCATTCAGAACTAAGTACGAACATTACGAGTTTCTTGTAATGCCATTTGGGTTAACTAATATTTAGATAATTTGATTAATTGCATAGGTATTGGATAATGGGTTTCGGTGAATCATGGAAGATAATTGTTAGAACATTATAATTGCAGTAGATAAGCAATGACACCTGGCCACTGTTATTTCTTGTCTATTAATACTATTATGTTCTGGATCATAATCCCTCATGTGAATACTAAATCCCTGCTCCCTGCATTAAAAATTTTGAAGACAAAACCTATAAAAAAAATATCTCCCTATAAAGAAATCTTTCGATTTAGGGAATCCAGTAAGTTGAACCTTAGGTACATTGGTCCATTTAAAGTTATTAATAAAATTTGTCCTGTAGCATATAAGTTAGAATTATCACAATAATTAAGTAAAGTACACAACACATTTTATGTGTCCAATCTTAAGAAATGCCACACCAATGAAACCCTAGAAATACCAATTCAAGAAATACAGATAGATAGACAACTGCATTTTGTGGAAGAACTAATAGCCACTATGGGAAAAGAAATAAAGAAGTTAAGGAGAAGTAAAATTCCCATAGTGAAAGTCAAGTGGAATGCAAAAAGAGGACCAGAATACACCTGAGAAAGAGAAGATGAAATCAAGAAAAAGTACCCCCACCTGTTTTAAGGTAACACTTGTTTAAGTTTCTAAAGTATACTCCACTGAATTTCAGGACGAAATTCTTCTAACAGGGGGAGAATGTGACGACTCTAAAAATATTTTATTATTATAGATACTACGTCGGAATATTTTATTTATTTTTATTTTTGTTACTACCAAGAATTATAAGTAAATATATTTATGCATGGTTGCATGCATGCTCATATAAGGAAAGTTTACGTATGCATGTTTGCATGCATATGTATAAGTTAAATATTCTTGAATGTATGTATATTATATATCCAAATCTCACACCTACGGGTATATATATATAAATTTTTACGTATGCATGTTATATACATGTACGATTGGTATATATATATATATATATATATATATATATATATATATATGTTTACCTATTTGAACGTGTATATATTATAGACTTGCGATTAATTATGCTATATATATCTACATATACATGCATGATATACATCTATATATATGTATATATAAACCTACTAAAACTAAACTAAATCAAATCCACAACAACCAAAAACCTAAAAATTAAAACTAAAAACCCAAGCCACCTTTCCCCTACCCTCGGTTATCACTCAAAACCACAAACCACCACCTTCTAAACCACCCTACCCCGAAAACCACCACACCACAATCAAGCCTCGGTTTTCTTTTCATAATTTTACACCATTACAACCACTAGCCTAAAGTACTATCCATTGAATAAATACTAGTCATATTAAAGTTAAAGTTTCATGTTTTATTAACCAAAAGAAAAGCAATACATAAGCTATCCTTGGTTCCATGCATGTACCACATCAAAACCATCACCCTACACCACTATTCACACTATAAAGTCAATCCTAGCCTCTCCTAGGTACCTTGTCCCTTTTTGTTTCTTCCTTCCCACCATACCCGATTCATGCTCCTATCCATGCATGTATCTCATCATCACACCTTACCATACTAAGATTCTTGTTGACTAAAGAGACCTAGTTTTCACACTAGGAATTCCTCTCAAACCGCCACCACATCACAACAATAATTACAAAGAAACAAGGTCGCATAACTCTCGGTTCTAAGCTTCATGAAACCGCCACCTCCACACCTAGACTATTAGTGACTCATCAACCCTACTTACTACTTTCATGTAGTATAAGAAGACCCCTTGACAAGCCCCATTTCTTTGTCCTCACATCATACACCAACAAATAACACTTTGTCTCTCTCTCGGGTTCTCTTCATCTTCATGCGATCATCACTCCATTAAACACACCATATTCTCAAAACTCTCTCAAACTCTCGGGAATCCTTTGACAACCGGTTACCATCACCACTTCAACACCATCACCCACACCCGATCATCCACAATCACAAACACTCGACTACCCTCACCACCTACATACAACCACCATCATCAACTACTTTCTGTCCCGTTTCCCTTTCGGTTACTAGCCATAAACCACCACCCTTCAAACCTACGATCCCTCACTCTCGGGTACCAAACTACAATCGCAAACAACAACATCAACAACAAAACAACCACACCCGACAATCCTAAACACCAAACACCCACAAACCATCGCACCACCAGCACTCTACAGTCTTGTTTCGAGATCAAGAAGCTGAAATACCACCAAGTCCATCCTCAAAAGGTGATAAAAGGTTTAGTTATGCATATGTTAACAAAACATATATATATACCTACATATTGATATGTATGTATATAAATGGGTGTAGTCACCCAAAACCAATTTTGGGAAACTTAAAACCACTAATTTTGAGTAACAAAGTTCCAAAATCCAGGAACTTATATTTTATAAAAGTATATTTGAATTTTACAAAACATATAACATAAATATTAAGAAAAATCAAATAAATATTAAATGAAAGCAATTGTGGGAATAAACATGGAAAATTCTTGTCTTTATACTGAAATAATAAACTGGAGATTTTGATATAATTTTGATAAACAAAATAATTTATATAAATTATTTTAGAATAGAAAATAGAAGAAAATGTCAAAAATATAAATAAACTCGGGAAAATTTTGATAAAATCTCAGAATGATTCTTGTGATATATAAAAGCCTCTGGAATTATTTCATTTTATACCTTATTATGAATAAGATACGAATTTTTATATATTCTGCAATAAATAAATCGTAATAAATAGATAAATTACATAATAAATTCGGATAAAATCATAGACAAAATATTACAACAATTGGTGCAGAATATATTATTTTCATAAATTATGAAGCAATATGAATATTTTTACTAAATATGTTAATTATTGTAAAAATTACAGAAACTTTTATGTTACGATATGGACTCTGAAATAAATATATCACGCTTGAATTTATTTTAGAAGTCTTCTGTAAAATTTTGAAAATTGTTAATAAAAAGAAGCTATTTTTAGCTATTTATGGGAATATTACGAAATTCACAGAAAATAATCCGTTAATAGTTGGCTTCTATAAAAATTATTTCATATTACTGAATTATTGAACACATTTCTAAGAAATTTTGGGGAATTATTGGACAGCAGAAGATATTATGATAAATATTGAGAATATTGTGGAATTTATGGGAAATAATTTGTGAGGAAATTAAGGCTGGGAAATTTATGAAAAATTTCAGATTGTTCAAAACTTATATTTTACCAAATTAGGTAATTTTTGAGCAATTATAGCTATTTTATGTGTGATTTTTGAATAAATCACAATTTATTATAAATTAAGAAATTTTAGAGACTCGAATGTGTCTTTTGTAAATATTACAGTCAATGAAAACCAGAAAAAAATTATTTGAAGTATTATCTAACACTGTGAACTATCTTGTTAGGTTCAAGTGGAAAGATACGGTGAGTTCATAGCCCCATTTTCAACCGTTTGGTATTCCGTAATGTTTTGGGGGAAAAGTATACTTTTTGCGTTGATGTGTTATTTTAAAAATATTTTTGTTTGCTTACTGTCATTTGCGACACAACCATTAGTTCGAATGAGGAATCGGTCAATAATATGGTAACGTTATGTCACACCCTCAAAATCCACGTGCGGAGTTTTACCGCGAGGCGTGTGAACAAACCAGGATCACAGTCAATAGTTACTCGGAACGACTCTATATGCTACGTTTAATGTAAATCAACCAGAGTTTAAACTTTAAAAGACCTGCGGAAGCGTAAAGTAAATAAAACAATCCCAAAACATATGAAAGTACCATATGGCAAAACAAGTGCCAACCAAATAGTTTAAACCATAAGTAAAAGACGGGTAGTTATAAATCCCTAAAAAAAATATGCATGCTGACTCGTGAAGTGCTCCTATCAGCAATCCAGCTTAATGACCTGAGAATAGCATACTAAAAAGTCAACACATGGTTGGTGAGTTCAAGAGTTTGCGCATAAACATAACAGTTTATCAAGTGTGTATAAACATAACAGTTTATCAGTAGCGTATAAACATAACAGTTTATCAATAGCGTATAATTAAGCATGTGCATTGTAATAGCTAGCTAGTCCATTAACAAACGATATTAATACATAGTGATTTCGACATTGAAGCTGACTGTGTTATGTTTGCCTCCCGTCACGACTTCACCATATCGTGACGAATAATCATAGGACAAATTGCACCCGGTTGACCTCGAGTCACACAGGTGGGGCTCGTCAGACCCAGTAGTACTACCCAAGTTTTCCCGCTATCCAATATTAACAATTCGAAAGTGTGAGGACTTTATCATAATAAATAGCACTATATTAATATCATACACATCTTAAATATATAAAGCGTTGTAAAGTTTACCAGTATGCTATCTCCCCCAAAAGAGATTTAATAAAACAGTGGGGCATGAACTCACCTGATACGCGTGTTAGACAAGTAAGGTTTAACTTGACAAGGACGAGTGGAAAGACAACCTTCAAAGGTTACCTAGAACACACAAGTACATAAGTACATGTACACAGAAATCCCAAGAGAAACCTTAAGTGTTCTACAAACAAAGAACTCAAGGTTCTATAAAAAAAACATACATGTGACCTAGTTGACCCGTTTGACCCGTTGGTGACATTATGCGTTGTAAACCATTTAAACATACATAAGCATATAACATACATGTTTAACATTCCAATGACTCACATTTGATGCTACATTCCCAATACATTACCTAAATCATCATGCTATGCCCATATCATACAAGTTGTATAAATCCTTAGCAACTAGCATGCTCAGTGTGTTCAAAACACAACTAGTGTATCATATAACAGGTTAGATCATGCATAACCTACTTACATGACCTATAGCCATGATTTAGCATATATGGGTCAAAACAGATAATTTACCAAATAGTCATTCATACTATTCACAACGCATACAAGATGCCTAATACATGCAACATGCATTAACATGATCAATTCCAGTCCCAAACATGATGTCCTAGTTACTAATCAACATGCTAACTCATACATGTCCATCCAAGTGCATAAATCACCCAAAAACCACATAAACATTCCATGCTACCTAATTAATAGATTCTACCACTTTAAACATCCATAACAATCATTCTAGCATGATCCTAAAACCATGAACAAGTCAAATTACCAATATCCAAAGTTCTTGCACAATAAAGTTTCCCTTTTGGGAAAGTAATACCCAAAAGTGGTTTAACATCCAATTCAACCATTATTCCAACTATTATATGCCTACTCAAGTTCATATCATACCTAGACATGATCTACAACACCTAACCAACATGATTCATAAATTTCATACTCAAAAAGTTACTATCTTTAGTAATGTATGTGTTCTAGCATGAAATCTTGAATTACCAATGTTCATAGCAACAATCCAACATCCAATTATCATCCTAAACACATCTATAACATCAACACATTAGCAATTCAACATTACATACAAAATAAAGTTACTATTATTAGTAACCTATGAACAAATCCTTCAATTCACCAATTTCTTGTAAAATCCATGTTTTCTAGCATTCATACAACCTAATTAACAACCCAACAACATAAAACAATCATCAAGTCCATGTTAAAATCATCAATTTCGAATTAGGGTTCATAACCCTCAAAGTTCATGATCAATCCACTAAAAACATGTAATTCATGCATAATCAACGTTAAACAACATGTAATCAATCCAACAAACATACTAATATCAACAAACATCAAGATTTCAGCCCTAAGAACACCAATTTCGAGTATGGGGTTCGGCCCCAATGAGAAATCATGAAAAAACATGAAACCAACCTTCAATTCGTGCAAGGCAACAAGGTTTGATGCTTCTAACGTCTTCCAACACTTGAAATCGATCCAAAGCAATGTTCTTTTGCTTGTTCCTGGTCGAATTTCGCAAGGGGAGGGGGCTGGGATGCTGCTGTCGTGATTTGGGGTGGGAATGGGGGCTAGGGTTTATTTTTTTGTTATATTAATTAATCATAATTACATCTTTAACCCTTTTAACTTGTATCTTATAAAAAAATCAGCTTTTAACTTATTTTAAAAGCATTTTTAACCATCTAACAAATATATAAACTAGTAATAACCATTATATATTTTTATCTTTATAAAACACGCAACATACGAATTTACACGCGTGTTTCCGCGTTACGCGATAAAATTCTCAAATAGTCTTTAAATCGCGTAAAAACATAAACATAACATAATAATCATCTTTTTAACTAGATTATTATTAAGTTAACATTATTAATTATTTTTAAGTCACCAACGTCAAACGACAACTAGTGTGTGCTTACGACACGAGTATGCAAAACTTAACGGAACTAACGGAGTTTGGTAACGGAAAATTACCGGATGTCACATTATCCCCATGTTGAAAGAATTTTCGTCCCGAAAATTGCGTTACATGGTGAGCGTGTTCCATCACTGATCTACTGCATTGGCACATAGAAATTCGAAATCGAGTGAGTTTTGGATGAGTTGTCACATCATCCCCATGTTGAAAGAAATTTCGTCCCGAAATTTAAATCAATACCTTGGTCTGCAGACATCGTCTCGAACAGTTGAGGGTACTTAAGCTTCATTTGATCCTCACGCTCCCACGTGAATTCCGGTCCACGTCGCTAGTTCCAACGAACTTTGACGATAGGTATTTTGCTCTGCTTAAGTGTTTTCACCTCACGATCCATCACCTCGACGGGTTCTTCGATAAAGCGCAATTGCTCATCCACTTGAACATCTTCTAGTGGTACAATGAGTGTCTCGTCAGATAGGCACTTCTTCAGATTTGAAACGTGAAACACGTTGTGCACTCCACTCAGCGAATCAGGCAAGGCTAGTCGATAGGCCACCGGACCTATTCTTTCCAGTATCTCAAATGGTCCAACATACCTCGGATTCAGCTTTCCTCGCTTGCCAAACCGAACTACGCCTTTCCACGGTGAGACTTTCAATAACACTTTGTCGCCAATTTGAAATTCGAGAGGTTTCCGCCTCTTGTCAGCATAACTTTTCTGTCTATCCCTTGCTGCAGCCATACGGTTCCGTATCTGCACAATCTTCTCAGTTGTTTCATGAATGAGTTCGGGACCCGTTAGTTGACTATCACCAATTTCAGCCCAGCAAACCGGTGATCTACACTTTCTCCCATACAAAGCCTCGAAAGGTGCTGCCTGTATGCTAGTGTGATAACTGTTATTATAGGAGAATTCCACCAGGGGCAGGTGAACTTCCCAGTTGTTCCCGAAGTCGATCACACAAGCACGTAGCATATCCTCCAAAGTCTATATGGTACGCTCACTCTGACCATCAGTTTGTGGATGATAAGCAGTACTCATATCCAATCGTGTACCCAAAGACTTTTGTAGTGACTGCCAGAAGTGTGACGTGAAACGAGCATCGCGATCAGAGATAATTGAGATTGGTACGCCATGTCTCGAAACGATTTCCTTGAGATACAATCGGGTTAGCTTCTCCATCTTATCCGTTTCCTTAATTGCAAGGAAGTGAGCGGACTTGGTCAACCGATCCACAATGACCCAGATTGTGTCACAACCAGTATTAGTCGGGGTAGTTTAGTGATAAAATCCATGGAAATTTGTTCCCATTTCCACATCGGTATCTCAGGTTGCTGTAACAGTCCGGATGGTTTTTGGTATTCCACCTTTACCTTCGAACAGGTCAAACACTTGCTCACATATGTAGCTACGTCTGCTTTCATGTTAGGCCACCAATAGTGCGCCTTTAGATCATGATACATCTTGTCAGATCCAGGATGTATAGAGTATTTAGACTTGTGAGCCTCGCTCATAACCAAATCCCTCAGATTTCCATAAACAGGCACCCAAAGTCTATCCATGAAGTACCGAATTCCATCCTCCTTCACTACCAATTGTTTATCCATTCCCCGTAATGACTCAGGACCAATGTTTTCCTCTTTCAAGGCTTCTATTTGTGCTTCCTTAACTTGTTCAGGCAATTGGGTACTGATCGTGAGTTGCAAGGCTCGCACTCGCCTGGGTTTAACTGTTTCCTTTCGGCTTAAGGCATCAGCAACTACGTTCGCCTTTCCAGGATGGCACTTGATAGCGCAATCATAATCATTCAAAAGTTCCACCCAACGCCGCTGCCTCATATTCAACTCTTTTTGCTCAAAGATATGTTGAAGACTCTTGTGATCGGTATAGATAGTACATTTGGTACCGTACAAGTAATGTCTCCAAATCTTTAAGGCAAAAACCACTGCACCCAACTCCAGATCATGGGTAGTATAATTCTTCTCGTGAACCTTTAGTTGTCTCGAGGCGTAAGCTATCACCTTATCGCGCTGCATCAGAACACAACCCAATCCTTGGATGGATGCGTCACAATACACCACGAAATCATCCGTCCCCTCTGGCAGTGCCAATATCGGTGCACTACAGAGTTTCTGTTTCAATAGCTGAAAAGCCGCCTCTTGACTTTCCCCCCATTTGTATGTTGTTCCTTTGTGGGTCAAAGCGGTAAGAGGTTGTGCAATCTTAGAAAATCCTTCTATGAACCGTCGGTAATACCCCGCTAATCCCAGAAATTGTCGTATCTCACTCGGTGTTTTAGGTATGGCCCAATTCTTTATTGCCACAATCTTGGCAGGGTCAACGTGTATACCCTTCTCATTAACAATATGGCCTAGGAATTGTACTTCGCGTATCCAAAAGTCACACTTAGAGAATTTGGCGTACAGTTGCTCATTCTTCAACAATTCCAAGATTAATCGTAGATGCTCTTCATGGTCCTCCTTGGTCTTAGAGTATATCAGTATGTCATCGATAAATACAATAACAAACTGATCAAGGTAGGGTTTGCACACACGATTCATGAGATCCATGAACACCGCAGGTGCATTTGTCAACCCAAAAGGCATGACCAAGAATTCGTAATGACCATAACGAGTACGGAATGCAGTTTTGGAGATATCCTCCTCACGGACTCGGAGTTGATGATAACCAGATCTCAAGTCGATCTTCGAATAATAGCTGGATCCCTGAAGCTGATCAAATAAGTCGTCGATGCGAGGTAAAGGGTATCGGTTCTTAACTGTGACTTTGTTTAACTCCCTATAATCGATGCACATTCGAAACGTGCCATCTTTCTTCTTAACAAAAAGAACAGGGGCTCCCCAAGGTGATGAGCTAGGTCGAATAAAGCCCTTATCTAAAAGCTCCTGAAGTTGTGATGACAACTCCTGTAATTCGTTCGGTGCTAATCGATAAGGTGCTCTAGCAATCGGGGTTGCACCGGGAGTCAGTTCAATTTGAAATTCCACTTGACGATGAGGTGGTAATCCAGGAAGATCCTCTGGAAACACCTCGGGAAAGTCTCGTACGACGGGTATGTCTTCCATTCGCCTTTCCTCCGGTTGTTTATCGGTGACGAGTGCCAGGATAGCCAAGCGACCTTTTCGCAGTAATTTCTGTGCTTTCATATAGGAGATAATGCCCATCACTGCACCACTCCTATCGCCTCGGACTGTGAGAATTTCGTCACCAACAGGAATTCGTATGATCTTCTCGTGACATATTACTTCCGCTTGCTTATTTGAGAGCCAATCCATGCCTACCACAACGTCGAAACTACCCAGTGTAATAGGCATAAGATCGATAGCGAAAGTATGACCAGCGAGTTCTATCTTACAATCTTTAAGAATGTGTGTCACATGGATCTGTTTACCGTCAGCCAATTCTACGGTATATTTGGATTCTAAGGCAGAAGGAATATCACTTAGGAGACTAGAGAACTTTAAGGATATGAAACTCCTATCAGCTCCAGTATCAAACAGTACTGTAGCAAAACACCCATTTACAGAAAACCTACCAGTAACAGTAGTAGGGTCGTTTAGAGCCTCACCTGAGCCAATGACGAAGGCTCTCCCTTTGGCTCCATTATTACCACCGTTACCATTGCCATTTCCATCTTTGTTGTTGTTGTTGTTGTTGTTATTCTGGTTGTTGTTGTTCTGGTTGTTGTTGTTCTGGCCATTGCCATTACCGTTCCTCCTTAACTGCGGGCAGTTTCGCTTGTAGTGCCCCTCCTTTCCACACTCGAAACAACCCTTTGGTGTCTCCTGAGATTGCTGTGGTTTCCTGACCATCTCACCACGGCAATCCTTAGCCAAGTGCCCCATTTTACCACACCGCTGACACTTGTAGTTGTCACATCTCCCAACGTGATGATAGTTGCACCGCGTGCACATCGGCTGTTTACCACCGTAGCCGCTCGGTCCTTGATTGTTGGAGTTTGACTGGTTGAAGTTGCGATTGTTGTCAAACCTTCTTTGTTGCTGTTGTGGTTGTTGTTGTTGTTGAGACTGGTGTTGACCACCGGATGATGAGGATGCCCTATTGTTGTTATTGGTGTTGGTGTTGTTGGAGGTATCCCACTTTCTTTTGTTGTCGGGCACACTTGCAGCAGCGCCCCGTTTTGGCAACCGCCCTTGCTCCACAGCTTCGTCAGTTAGTTTGTGGGCCAGTCGGATAGCTTGTTGTATAGTGGCGGGGTTTGAGGAAGTCACCAGGCTCCTAATTTCGGGCACCAATCCCCGGATGTAATGTTCCACCCGCTTGTGCATTTCATTCACCATTCCAGGACATAGTGTGGCCAGCTCGTGGGTTCTTGTTGTATAGGCCTCGATCTCGGAACCTTGCATTTTCAACTGCCAAAATTCCATCTCCAACTTTTGAACTTCGCTGCGAGGATAGTATTCCTCGATCATCATATCTTTGAATTCATTCCACGGGAGCTCATTTGCCATGGCCTGCCCTAGCATTTGCACTTGAGCATTCCACCAAGACAGTGCTGCACCATCCAGTGTCCCCGTAGCATATTTCACCTGGTCAGCAGGTGGACAGTTGCACTTCGAGAAAACGGACTCCGTTTTCTCAAACCACCTCACCAACCCTACAGCTCCCTCGGTTCCACTGTAGGTGTGGGGTTTGCAGTCCATGAAGGACTTGTAGGTACATGCTGGCGGTCCTGCTTTAACACGATAAATATTGATCAGATGTCTTATTCGTTTAACTATAGGATTTGACAAAAATTTTTCCATTATCGTTTACCTGCGGCCTGTCCTACTTGAGCAGCAGTTAACGCTGCCTGGACTTGTGCATTTATTAAGGCTGCTAGTTCCGCAGGGGTTATATTTATGGTACCGGCGCCTTGGCCACCAGCACCTTGGTCACCGGCACCTTGGTCACCGGCGCCGCGTCCACGCCCGCGCCCGCGTCCTCGGCCACGTCCACGTCCTCGGGCGTCCATTATTCACTTTACATTCACAAATACAATAATGAGTAACATCAAACATATTTATCTCATTGAAGTATAATAAACAATAAGTAAGTAATGAATCATCACAACCACAACATTATTAACAAAATAATAACCAAAGGTAAATAAATTGCAAATAAGTCACAAGTCATTTATCAATGTCAAAATTTGAGTTTGTTGTTCGAGTGGGGAAACAACCCTTCCCACATAGGTTCCAAAATAAGAAACGCTACATAGTCCAAGTTGTTTAAAGAAAATAAAAGTGTATCAATCTACTATGCCTGAGCCGTCACTGTCATCATCCATCTGCACGGGCTCCTCTTCAGGTTCCTCCTCAGGTTCCTCTTCAGGTTCCTCCTCCTCTTCGGGGGCCTCCACCGGAGCAGGAGCTAAGGCTATCTGAAGTGCCGCCAACTGGGCCTCTAAAGCAGCAAACCGGTTGTCGACTTCTTCATCGCGCTGTTCCCGTGCGGTCACGCGTCCACTCAGCCTATCATAACCATCACGCATTTGGTAACACCCCTCCAAGGTTTTACCATGATGCTCCCTAGTTCATCCAGTTGGTGTCGCAGCGTGTACACCTCGTGTTGTAGTGTACAGACACTGCTAGTAAGTCATCGGACCGGTGTTGCTCCGTGTCCAGTGCTGCCACCAATGCAGCAATGACCTGCTCATTGGACTGCACCGGTCGCGGAAGTGTAGGTAGGGGTTGTCCAGTGCTGGTCCTAGTCTGAGGTCTTGGTATAGGCACGCGTTCCCGGTACATAAGGTGATCCACAAACTTCGGGTAGAAGTTCCAGTCACGGGGAGGGTCACGTTCAGGTGGCACGAATGGTTGATCCCAGTCGAATTCACCTCGTGGATAGTCCAAACGAGGCCAGTCTAGTCCGTCGTCAGGCACCGGTCCAGGAGGTGGGGACTCGGGTCTTGTGGGTGATGCTGGTAGTTTACCACGTGCTCCCGAAGACGATGCCATGCTGCAGAGAGTGTGATGTGTATGCCAATGAGTATGCAGTAGAAAAATTAGGAACAAGTAACTAACTAACTGTGTGCGGTTATAGTCTAGTGTGTATGCAACCTAGTTCTCTATAACCAATGGCTCTGATACCAATCTGTCACACCCTCAAAATCCACGTGCGGAGTTTTACCGCGAGGCGTGTGAACAAACCAGGATCACAGTCAATAGTTACTCGGAACGACTCTATATGCTACGTTTAATGTAAATCAACCAGAGTTTAAACTTTAAAAGACCTGCGGAAGCGTAAAGTAAATAAAACAATCCCAAAACATATGAAAGTACCATATGGCAAAACAAGTGCCAACCAAATAGTTTAAACCATAAGTAAAAGACGGGTAGTTATAAATCCCTAAAAAAATATGCATGCTGACTCGTGAAGTGCTCCTATCAGCAATCCAGCTTAATGACCTGAGAATAGCATACTAAAAAGTCAACACATGGTTGGTGAGTTCAAGAGTTTGCGCATAAACATAACAGTTTATCAAGTGTGTATAAACATAACAGTTTATCAGTAGCGTATAAACATAACAGTTTATCAATAGCGTATAATTAAGCATGTGCATTGTAATAGCTAGCTAGTCCATTAACAAACGATATTAATACATAGTGATTTCGACATTGAAGCTGACTGTGTTATGTTTGCCTCCCGTCACGACTTCACCATATCGTGACGAATAATCATAGGACAAATTACACCCGGTTGACCTCGAGTCACACAGGTGGGGCTCGTCAGACCCAGTAGTACTACCCAAGTTTCCCCGCTATCCAATATTAACAATTCGAAAGTGTGAGGACTTTATCATAATAAACAGCACTATATTAATATCATACACATCTTAAATATATAAAGCGTTGTAAAGTTTACCAGTATGCTATCTCCCCCAAAAGAGATTTAATAAAACAGTGGGGCATGAACTCACCTGATACGCGTGTTAGACAAGTAAGGTTTAACTTGACAAGGACGAGTGGAAAGACAACCTTCAAAGGTTACCTAGAACACACAAGTACATAAGTACATGTACACAGAAATCCCAAGAGAAACCTTAAGTGTTCTACAAACAAAGAACTCAAGGTTCTATAAAAAAAATACATGTGACCTAGTTGACCCGTTTGACCCGTTGGTGACATTATGCGTTGTAAACCATTTAAACATACATAAGCATATAACATACATGTTTAACATTCCAATGACTCACATTTGATGCTACATTCCCAATACATTACCTAAATCATCATGCTATGCCCATATCATACAAGTTGTATAAATCCTTAGCAACTAGCATGCTCAGTGTGTTCAAAACACAACTAGTGTATCATATAACAGGTTAGATCATGCATAACCTACTTACATGACCTATAGCCATGATTTAGCATATATGGGTCAAAACAGATAATTTACCAAATAGTCATTCATACTATTCACAACGCATACAAGATGCCTAATACATGCAACATGCATTAACATGATCAATTCCAGTCCCAAACATGATGTCCTAGTTACTAATCAACATGCTAACTCATACATGTCCATCCAAGTGCATAAATCACCCAAAAACCACATAAACATTCCATGCTACCTAATTAATAGATTCTACCACTTTAAACATCCATAACAATCATTCTAGCATGATCCTAAAACCATGAACAAGTCAAATTACCAATATCCAAAGTTCTTGCACAATAAAGTTTCCCTTTTGGGAAAGTAATACCCAAAAGTGGTTTAACATCCAATTCAACCATTATTCCAACTATTATATGCCTACTCAAGTTCATATCATACCTAGACATGATCTACAACACCTAACCAACATGATTCATAAATTTCATACTCAAAAAGTTACTATCTTTAGTAATGTATGTGTTCTAGCATGAAATCTTGAATTACCAATGTTCATAGCAACAATCCAACATCCAATTATCATCCTAAACACATCTATAACATCAACACATTAGCAATTCAACATTACATACAAAATAAAGTTACTATTATTAGTAACCTATGAACAAATCCTTCAATTCACCAATTTCTTGTAAAATCCATGTTTTCTAGCATTCATACAACCTAATTAACAACCCAACAACATCAAACAATCATCAAGTCCATGTTAAAATCATCAATTTCGAATTAGGGTTCATAACCCTCAAAGTTCATGA
>JABSNV010000261.1:40000-110000 GCA_024085815.1 Flaveria linearis
GAAATCAGATCTGAGGTTGAGTCTTTAAATGTGCTAAAATCTGACTTTAAAAGAGCTGAATCTGACTATCAAAGGAAAATTGATGAGTTAGAGAAAACTGTGTCTCTTTTAAAACATGAAAAGACTAACTACAAGACTCAAATCAAAGATCTGATCTCCAAACTTTCTGAGTTCAAGCCCAGTTAGTCACAGCTGAGGCTCAGGCCAGGAAGCAAGCTATTGCTGAGCAAAGCTTCCAAACTATTCTTGCATCAACCTCTCATTCCAAAATGTTTTATCAAAACAAAGAAGGGTTGGGAACCAGTGAAATAGCTCCACCACACTCTTATGAGTCTATAAGACTACCTAGATGTGGTACTGAAGAGCAAGAGGTTCCAACTGCTGACCCTTCTCCATTGGAACTAGAGGATGAAGCAAAAATAGTGGCCTCCACAGGGGAGAAACAGGAGGATACACCCATCTCCACCTGTGATGACCAAATCCTGACCACCAAGGCAAGAAGAAGCAGAGCTAAAGCTGCTAGAAGGACTGCTAAGAAGGTTGCAGAGTCCAAGCTTAAGTTCGACCCTAAGCAAAAGGGTGTCTTCATTTCTGCCGGATTTCAAGTGGTAGGTACTCCTGATTCAGGAAAGGAGTGTAGTACCAGCACTCCTGTCCTACTGAAGAATCAGAAGTTAAAAGGGAAAGTTGCTGAGGAAGAGAAGAAACCCAAGAAATAGCAACCTGCAAGTTCCCAGAAGACTAACATTGCATGCATAATGTGTGGTCTGCACAACCACATGGCTAAAGATTGTTACTACAATCCAGCGAGCACACATTATGCAAATAATGTTAGAAAAGAAGTAGTCAGAGAAGGCTTCTCAGTTGGACCACTTCAAAAGGTCCAAATGATGAAAAAGGGAAGATTGGTCTCGGAAGCCAAGTTGCTTTCGGAAGAAACTGCTTCTTCCGAAGGGAAAATAGCTTCGGAAGCCAAACCTTCAAAGGTTCGGAAGAACAAGAAGGCTCCCT
Source organism: Flaveria linearis (assembly GCA_024085815.1). Classification (NCBI taxonomy): domain Eukaryota; kingdom Viridiplantae; phylum Streptophyta; class Magnoliopsida; order Asterales; family Asteraceae; genus Flaveria; species Flaveria linearis. Next base: position 41,012 of record JABSNV010000261.1, read on the forward strand.
TGAAGCCATCTCAGAAGAAGATTACTTCGGAAGAAAAGGTGGTGAAGACTTCTTCCGAAAAGAGAGAAGCTTCGGAAGAAGACCATGCTGCAAAAGCTTCAACAAGCTCTTCCTCAAAGATCAACCAAAGGATGGATTGGAAGATCAAGGAAGATGCTGCAGCCCAAACCTCTTCTTCAACAATGACCTCTATTGAACCCCATTGCATATCTTTTGGTTCAATTATGTCACTATCTTTGGAAGAGCCCGAGACCTACAAGGCTTGGGCTTCCAAACAAAACTAACCATCTCATCTTATGTGCAGGGACATCCATTTGACAAGAACAACAATATCTGGATTGTAGATAGTGGATGCTCCAGGCACATGACAGGGAACAGATCTCTCCTTCAACAATTCCAGAACTTTGATGGAGGGCCTGTCCAATTTGGAGGTGAGGCCGGAGGATATATTTCGGGCAGAGGAAGTATATCCAATGGCAGAATAAACATTGACAAAGTTCACTTTGTCAAACAGCTTGAACACAATCTGTTAAGTGTTTCTCAATTCTGTGATCAGAAGCATCAGATGCTTTTCACAGAACATGAGTGCATTATCCTCAAACCAGGGATGACAATTCCTCCGGAATTGGTGCTTCTCAGATCTCCCAGGAAAGGGGATATGTACAAGCTGGATATGAACAATGCTTCTCCTATGGGTGAAGTATCATGCTTTCTTTCCAAAGCTGATAGTGATGAGTCAACACTATGGCATAAACGCATGTGTCATGTGAATTTTAAAACAATGAATAAATTGGCTAAAAATAACTTGGTACATGGTTGCCTAAAAAGGAATTTTTCTGCAAAGATAACTGTGTTGCATGCCTGAAAGGGAAACAACACAGATCATCTCATAAGTCCAAATGTGTTAACTCTATCACTACTCCATTACACTTATTGCACATGGATCTCTTTGGTCCCACAAGTATAATGAGCATTGGAAGGAAATCATACTGCCTTGTGATCGTTGATGATTTTACAAGATTTACATGGGTATTCTTTTTAAGAAGTAAAGATGAAACTGCTGAAACTTTAAAATCTTTTATTCTTAAAATAGAAAATCAAATTGATCATAAGGTTAAGATTATTAGAAGTGATCAAGGGACTGAGTTTAAGAACTTCGTTCTTGACTCATTCTGTGACTCAAAAGGGATTGCCAGACAATATAGTGCTCCCAGAACTCCTCAACAAAACGGTGTTGCTGAGAAGGAGGAACAGGACACTTATTGAGGCTGCTCGGACCATGTTAGCTGATTCAAAGCTGCCTCTAACATTCTGGGCAGAGGCAGTCAGCACTGCATGCTATGTGCAGAACAGGGTTCTTGTAGTTAAGCCCCATGGAAAAACCCCTTATGAGTTATGGAACAAGAGGCCACCGTTCATTGGCTTTCTAAGGTCCTTTGGCTGCAGGTGTACCATACTTAACACAAAGGACAACTTGGCAAAGTTTGCTGAGAAGTCGGATGATGCTATCTTTATTGGATACTCTTCTAGCTCCAAAGCTTATAGAGTATACAATATTAAGAATCAACAATTTGAGGAGTCATCCAACATAGTTGTTAATGAGCACACTCCTTGTGTTAGGGGGAATGGACTTGAGTATATTTTTGATTTAGAATTGTTTCCAAACTATTCTAAACCATCTTGTGAGAATGTTTCAGCTGGAACAGGTGCTCAAAGTGATGCTGATACTGATGCAGGTCATCTATACGAGCTTCCCAGACCTATTCCAAATTCTCCAAGAGCTGAAGGGCAACAAGCTTCAACTATTCACAGATCTGACAGTGTAACTATCTCCAGAAATAGTGAAGCTTCAACAAGTGAATCACTTGATCAACCTCAAAGTTCCTCAGGTGATCCACTACAACACCAGGTTGAGGGAAGTAGTATTCTAAAGGAACAGGCAACTGTTAATACTACTTCACAACCAACCATTGATGATGTTTCTCAATCATTCAATCAGTCCTCATTGAATGACTCTGAAACAGCAGTTGGACAGAGTGATCCAATTCCTGATCAGAATATGTCTAACCTAGACTTATCTCTACAATTGGAAGTGATTCCTCGTCTTAGGATTCACAACACTCATCCAACTGAGAACATCATAGGGAATGTCTCTGAGGGTGTGAGAACAAGAGGACAAACTCATCATGGGAATGTCTGCTTGTACTCATGCTTCCTGTCTCAGATGGAACCAAAGAAGGTAGAAGATGCCTTAAAGGATAGTAGTTGGGTTGAATCGATGCAGGAGGAGCTGCTTCAATTCAAAAGACAAAAGGTCTGGAATCTATGCCCACTACCATCTGGTCAAGTACCCATAGGCACTAAATGGGTATTCAGGAACAAGAAAGATGATAGAGGCTTGATTATAAAGAACAAGGCAAGACTAGTAGTTCAAGGGTACACCCAGGAGGAAGGAATTGATTATACTGATGTCTTTGCACCTGTTGCAAGACTTGAGGCAGTTAGGATCTTCCTTGCTTATGCTGCATCCAAGAACTTCACAGTCTACCAACTTGATGTCAAGTGTGCTTTCTATATGGGGATATAGATAGGGAAATCTATGTGTGTCAACCTCCAGGATTTGAAGACCCACAGCACCCCAACTATGTGTGCAAGCTGGATAAAGCTCTATATGGGCTGCACCAAGCACCTAGGCTGTGGTATGAGACCTTGTCTCAGTTTCTCCTGAAGAATGGATACACTAGAGGTACCATTGACAAGACTCTTTTCATCAGAAAGAGTGGAGAAGACATTTTGCTTGTACAAGTCTATGTTGATGACATCATATTTGGTTCTTCAAACGACCAAATGTGCAAAGACTTTGAAAGCATTATGAAGCAGAAGTTTGAGATGAGTTCCATGGGAAAAATGGACTTTTTCCTAGGAATCCAGGTGAAACAAATGAAGGAAGGGTTCTTCATAAGTCAATCTAAGTATGTCTCAGACATCTTAGAAAGATTTGAAATGAAGGACTGAAACCAGCCAAGACACCCATACCCAGAAACCATAATCTTTGCCCTGACCTTGAGGGGGAGGATACTGATCAACATCAGTATAGAGCAATTATTGGTTCTCTGATGTATCTCACTGCGAGTAGACCAGATATCATGTTTGCCACATGCATTTGTGCAAGATATCAGGCTGCTCCGAAGGTGTCTCACCTAGCTGCTGCAAAGAGAATCCTCAGATACCTCAAAGGAGCACCTAAACTAGGTCTCTGGTATCCAAGAAATAGTAATTTCAATCTCTATGGATACTCTGACAGTGACTATGGTGGCTGCAACATTGACAAGAAATCAACATCAGGAGGATGTCAATTTCTTGGTAGAAGGATTATCTCATGGCAATGCAAGAAACAATCCTGCGTCTCTACATCAACTGCTGAAGCTGAATACATTGCTGCTGCTAGCTGCTGTGCTCAACTGCTATGGATTCAAAATCAGATGTTAGACTATGGGTTCAACTTCATGACTACTCCTATCCATATTGACAACAACAGTGCTATCTCCATTACTGAGAATCCAGTGAAGCACTCCAAGACAAAACACATTGATATCAGGTATCATTTCATTAGAGATATTCATGAGAAACAGCTAATAAAGTTAATCAAAGTTGACTCAAATGAACAATATGCTGATTTGTTCACAAAGGCATTTGATGAACAAAGGTTTAAGTATCTCATATCAGCAATTGGGATGATAAACATTGAATAACTACCTCTTTTGAAAACCTTTTTAAATGAGTAATGTCTTGTGTCAATACAATTTAAGCCCTGTTACAAAAGATCTTTAAATTATTCCAAGTATAAATTCCTTCCGAAGAGGAATCAACTCTCGGAAGATATTCTTGAATATCTTCCGAAGTCAAAATTCCTCATTGGAAATTTTCTTCTCGGAAGAGTTTTTGGTCTCGAAGAAGCGATTGATTCTATATCAGATCTACTTCCGAAACTTATACAACTCTCCATTCGGAAAGACAACTTTACCTTCGGAAGCAATGCCTGGTTTCGGAAGATAAAGTGCCTTCAAAGGAAAATTTTACCTTCGGAAGCACTAATATGCTTCGGAAGAGAAATTGCCTTCGGAAGAAAGTTACCTCGGAAATGTTTTACCCTCGGAAGTAAAGGTTTTCATATGTAACGGATATCTTTTGGGCCCCACTCTGTAAAAAGTAAAGATTTTGTTGATAATGTCAGATTATTTAAAATTATCCTTTTCGCCATCATCATTTCTCTGCCGTAAACCACCATACCACTCACACAGTAACCCCAAAACAGTAACCCTATTACCACCACCATACCACTATTCACCCTTTTTTAAATAATCTTGACTTATCAATTTCATCTTCTTTTACCACTTTACAGCCCTAACTGTTCCCTTCACTGTAAAACCCTAAATTTCACTCAAAATTTCAAGCTTACCTTCTCTACAATGGCGCTAAACCCTCAGCACAATCAAGTCGCATTACTTGACTCGTCAAGGGATGCCGACTTCACCCAATCATCACCTTTCTCACCGAATCCACCTACCTCACTGCACTCACAGTTAACCCAACCGTATACTCCAACCATATGTCAGAATTTTGGAGCAACTGAGAAACTACAGTGATGAATGGGGTTCGAGTCCTGAGAACCAGAGTTTGTGGCCAAGAGTTGGTCATCAATGAACAGATCATCAGGGAGCATCTCGAGCTTCACGATGATGGGGCTCCTACTGAGTTCCCCAAGGAAGACTTGGAAGGCACCTATATCCTCATGGGATATGGAGGCGATGTCAGCAGGTCTACAGTATACAAGTTCAACTTCTCTTACCACTGGAAGTTCCTGCTGCACATTGTTTTACACTGCCTCTCCAACAAATCAGGGGGTTGGGATCAAATCCCATATGAACTAGGATGCCTAGTTCATGGGTTGGTGAGAGGCCTCAGATTCAACTACTCACGATTCGTGTTGAACAACCTAATCGCCAATCTCAGCAGGGATACATTCTTCATGTATCCCCGATTCCTTCAACACATAATCAACTGTGAGATGGAACCAAGCAAGCTTGTCTGTGCAGCTGCTCTTCCTGTTCCACACATGAGGCCTACCATCTTCAAAACACTGAAGAAGATGTCCACCAACTTCACTGGACGGTACACTCCATTACCTCCAGAGATGACTGAGCGCATAGCTCCTGGTGACATCCCTGTTCTCCCCACAGGTGATGAACCCACACCAGCAACATCCACCACAATACCAAAAGCCTCTTTACCCATCAAAGCCACATATCAGAGACGCCCCAAACGAACCCTTGTTCAATCTACTCTGATTGAACAAGCTCCTCCTGTTCACACTGAAAGGACTAGAGTAATCATGGGCTCCCACTCAGTCCGAGGTCACACCATCCTTCACATTTGACCTCAATGTGGGTTTTGAGCCTCCTCAGTCTCAAACCCCTGAGCCCGAACCCCAAGCCTTTAGCCCACAGGGTGAGTCTCTACACTCCCCTGTGCAGCTTTCTAGGGACAGCCCCACCATAGGCTCAATGCCTGTAGACATTGATCAAGGTCCCGGGTTAGTAGGACTAACCACCCTCTCTTTCACTGACCTTTTACTCCGAACTGATGAAGAGATTACATCTCTCCATGGCCATGAAGTTGATCTACAACACCCACTAAGAGATCAACAGAGCCAAGAGGGATCCCTTGTCTCTAGCCCCCATCAGAAGCCTGCTACTGAGGTGAGTCCCACTGATGTGGAGGGGACTCATGTAGACTCAGCTGCCACTACTCAGAGTCTCTCATTGAGCTCTCAGGACAGTGGTAACATAATTAGGACTGAGTCTACGGCAACTTTGCCCATTGACATCTCTGAAAGAGATGACTCTGAGCAAAGGAAACCAGGGTGCCAAGAAACCACATCTGGTGGTGAGAGTGAGCATACTAGGTATGTTATCTCATCTCCCATGATTCTCTTATGAAGATGAGGGAAGTATGCAACTAACACTTCAGTACTTGCTTTCTAAGGTCTCCAACCTGGAATCACAGGTGAAGATCTTAGAATCAAGGACTGCCACTCAGCAACTTGAGATTAACTCTCTCAAGGCTAAACTAGCTGAGAAACAGACGGAGAGGTCTGTTAGGCATGTACCAATCCAGGTCTCAATGACTTCTTCCTCTAGCTCATCTAGCTCTCAAGATGATGCTACCAAAAAGGGGGAGAAAATTCAGAGACAAACATCTATGGAACCACAGACCCAACTCATTTCCACCCAACAAATTATTACACTACCTGAGTCATCTCAATCCTTTCTGGAGATTGACTCAAGGATGCTTCAAGATCTCTACAGACTTTTCACACAGTTTGTATTGAGATCATCCCTAGAACAGCCCAGCCCCGACACCACACTTGCATACTTTGGGGCTGAGGAGCTTCAAAGACTGACTGCACCTTCTACCACTGTGGAGGAAGTTGGTCAACCTAAGGTCTTCATGGAACCTGAGATTAGCTTCGAAGGGGAAATGGGGACTGATGGCCCAGCAACTGAAACAGATGGGACAGAATCTGTAGTAGTCTCATCTTCCGAAGCTCTAGCTGAGGCTTCCGAAGCTTACATGGAAGCCTCGGAAGAACAAGACAAGTCTTCCGAGGCCGAAATAGAAGCTGCGGAAGGCTTATTTCAGATGTCTGAGGAACTGACCATCACAGATGTCATTGTTGAAATTGCATCTGAGGTGAGCAGGGAGGACATTTCTGAAATACCTCCAACCCAAGCACCAGCTGAACTTCTCTCTCAATCACAACCCTCCATCCAAGAACCACCACAGTCAAGCACAATCAAAGACAAAGGCAAAAGAAAATTGACTGCGGAAGAGCTTCAGGAGGAGGAGAAGATTGAGAAGGCCAAAAAGAAAGGTCGGTTTCCTACTGAGAAGCTGTTAGCTGCTAGTTCTAAAGCAGCTGCAGCCAATCAGGAAGAAATCAACCAGAGGAGAAGAACAGCACTCATTGACCAGCTCATCAATCTAGGAGCTGCCAATGAGGAAATACTCCTGCTACCATTAGAGGAGTTGGTGACTTTGGAGAGGTCAACCAGGCTACAACAAGAAAGGAAAGCCAGGTTGGCCTTGGAGAAGGAAGAACAAGAGCAGAGGGAGGCAGCCCTGAAGCTGAGAGAGGCTAGAATCAAGTTCCTCCTCTCAAGAGGCTTCAGTCTTCCTGAACTGTCTCCACATGATGATGACATGATCCTGCTGCTCCACAACAAAGAGCAGGATCAAATGGAGAAGGAAAGGAAGAAGGCTGCTAGGGAGAAGCTGAAGGTGAAGAGGAAGAGGGAGGAAGAGAAGGAGGTCACTGCTGCCAAGAAGTCAACTGACAAAGCCTGGATGAAGGACTACCTCCGGGCTCATGGCTTCTCTGGTAGGCAGGTGGGACCTATGTCCGAAAGGACACTCCAGCGGATAGTCAGTGAAATAAAAGCTGACATCCGTTTGGGGAAAAGGAAGGAGATGTACAGGAGGATGAAGGGAATGGTCTTCACACCAGCCACTCAACCACAGCCACAACCCACACCAGAGCCAACCCCTTTTCCCATTAAACCTGAACCCACGATGAAACCTTCACCCCTTAACCCACAACTCTACCCAAACCTACCACATCACCTCAACCACCCAAACTACCCATCCTAAAACCCAAGACTCAACCCAAAACCACTAAACCTAAGCCTACCCAACAACAACCAAGATCATCCCCTCAGCCTCCTAAACATCTCTCCTTTGAAGAAATAAAGGAGTTCAAGACGAGGCTCATTAACTGCACTACCTTGAGCAGTATCTCCTGTGAGGGAGAGCTTATCAACATCACCTATGTTGATAACTCTTCAAGCTCCCTCACCCTGGGCCAATTTCTTGAATTGCCTAGAGAAACCTTGGGCCAGTCTGCAAGACTTCTTGGTCTCAACTCCGATACCCTCAATGCTGAGGAGAAGAGGCTAAGAAGAAGACTGGTGACTCTACTGGATACCAGGAAAGAGGACAGGATTTCTGGTCAATCTCCTGGACCTAGAAATGCAATAATCCAGTGGAGGTTCGATGAACCTTCTCACAACTTTGTTGTGGAAAGGGAGAATGGTGAAACCAACAGGCTCAATGCCACTTCTCTACTGCATCTCAGCAGATTTGATCTTGCTGAGCTTGCAGAGAAGCCATTCTCCAATCCCTCCAACTCTGAGACTGCTGCACACATCAGAAACCATATCAGTGGTCTCCACTTGGCTGAACGAACTAGAAGAGCCAAGATTGAAGAAGAGTTGAAGCTGAAAAGAGTGGAAGACAAGGAAAGACCAACCACCAAAGGCACAGCCTTTCTACAGATGGTGGAAGGTCCTGAATTGGAACCAATAGTTCGATGGGAATATGACTATACTTCCCATAAACTAACTCTTTTCAGAGGGCCACAACAGAGGGTACACATGATCCAAGGTGACAGAGTAGAGGTTCTGTCCACCAAAGATTTGTACAAGATTCTCAGCATCACAGCAGGAAAGAATGAAGATACTGATAAACACCTGCTCGCCTTGGTGCTGAGAACTTTGAGAAGAAGAGGGAAGTGAAGTTTTGGTAGCATCAGCCTAGGGGGAGTTTGTTGGATCATGATAAGGCTGGTGCAACCAAATTCACTTCATAGTCACTTTTGGTACTACATTAAAGGGCTTCCGAAGCCAAGCAAGAGATCTTCCGAGAGTCTAAGGAACAACAGCTGAAGACAAAGTCTGAAAGAGCTTCCAAAGACAAAGTCTGAAAGAGCTTCCGAAGACAAAGTCTGATGAAAGAGCTTCCAAAGACAAAGTCTGAAAGAGCTTCCGAAGACAAAGTCTGAAAGAGCTTCCGAAGACAAAGTCTGCTTCCGAAGACAAAGAAGACTCCAAGCCTCGGAAGAAGCAGTCTTCCGAAGTATAAGTGCATTCGGAAGAAGTTATCCTTCCGAAGCACTTTATCCTTCGGAAGACATTGCTATGTCCAGCAGATAAAAGTATGGTCCCTGACAGTCCGCTGCAGACCTCTGATACAGCATGGCATCTTCCTAAAGAGCCATGTTGTTGACCATACTTTATTCTACTGTTCACCTTTTATGATAGTACATGTTACCAACTTTAGTTGGTGACAAAAGGTAAGTCAGGGACATGTCCTGACTACCAACTTTCAGACAAAATGTCTGAAAGACCTCACCTAGAGTCTTGTAGTATAGATGTAAGGTTAGAGGTGTCCAGCTGGTATCAAAGTATATCCGGCTGTAGGTAGTATTATATATATCTTCTCCCTGTAACTCTTTATAAAAAAAATGGATTTGAGTCCAAGTGTCTTGTAATCCTTTGAGTTGAGAAGCAATATATAAAAGTACCTTGAAAATTTATCTGCTGTTAGATTTTCTTACAGCTTGTTACTTGTTATATTGTGATCAACTCTTCATAGACTGCTTGCCGAGTGTTGATTCACAGTGAGTTGAGAGAAAAACCACCCGAAATCCGATCCTGTATTGTTGTTATTGTTGTTATTGTTGTTATTGTTGTTATTGTGTTATTGTGTTATTGTTGTTATTGTTGTTATTGTTGTTATTGTGTTATTGTTGTTATGTTGTTATGTGTTGTTGTTATGTGTTATTGTTGTTATTGTTGTTATTGTTGTTATTGTTGTTATTGTTGTTATTGTTGTTATTGTTGTTATTGTGTTATTGTTGTTATTGTTGTTATTGTTGTTATTGTTGTTATTGTTGTTATTGTTGTTATTGTTGTTATTGTTGTATTGTGTTATTGTTGTATTGTTGTTATTGTTGTTATTGTTGTTATTGTTGTATTGTGTTATTGTTGTTATTGTTGTTATTGTTGTTATGTTGTATGTTGTTATTGTTGTGTATTGGTTATTGTTGTTATTGTTGTTATTGTTGTTATTGTGTTATGTTGTTATGTTTATTGTTGTATTGTTGTTATGTTGTTATTGTTGTTATTGTTGTTATTGTTGTTATTGTTGTTATTGTTGTTATGTTGTTATTGTTGTTATTGTTGTTATTGTTGTTATTGTTGTTATGTTGTTATTGTTGTTATTGTTGTTATTGTTGTTATTGTTGTATGTTGTTATTGTTGTTATGTTGTTATTGTTGTTATTGTGTATTGTTGTTATTGTTGTTATTGTTGTTATTGTTGTTATTGTTGTTATTGTTGTTATTGTTGTTATTGTTGTTATTGTGTTATTGTTGTTATTGTTGTTATTGTTGTTATTGTTGTTTGTTGTTATTGTGTTATTGTTGTTATTGTTGTTATTGTTGATTGTTGTTATGTTGTTATTGTTGTTATTGTTGTTATTGTTGTTATTGTTGTTATTGTTGTTATTGTTGTTATTGTTGTTATTGTTGTTATTGTTGTTATTGTTGTTATGTTGTTATTGTTGTTATTGTGTTATTGTTGTTATTGTTGTTATTGTTGTTATTGTTGTTATTGTTGTTATTGTTGTTATTGTTGTTATTGTTCTTATTGTTCTTATTATTCTTATTATTCTTATTATCTTATGATTCTTATTATTATTATTATTCTTATTATTATTATTCATATTATTATTATTATTCTTATTATTATTATTCTTATTATTATATTCTTGTTCTTATTATTCTTATTCTTATTATTATTTATTTTTTTTATTTTTACTTTTTTTATTTTACTTTTTTTATTTTACTTTTTTTATTTTATATAATTATTATTATTATTATTATTATATTATATTTTATTATTATTATTGTTATTATTATTATTATTATTATGTTATTATTATTATTATTTCTATTCTAATTAATCGCTTTTGTCGGTGGCTACAGTGCCACCGACCTCTAAATAAAACCCTAATCTCCATCACCAACTCCACCGAGAAGAAACAACACAGAAGAAAGAATTTGATTCATAACTGGGGTCGGAGCAATTCGATAGAGGAACACAGAAGAGAGGGAGAACAGAGGCTAGAAGTAGGAGGAGCAAAGAGAAAGAACCTGTTGTTTGGAAGGAATCCGAAAAGGAGATCAAGATGCAAAATACCGATCTTCCACCGAAAGATGCACGGAGGGCGACGGTGATCTCATCGACGGGGAAACGATTGTAGAAGGAGGAGCTCAGTCACCGGCCGATCACCACCACCACCAGGTTAAAAGTTTTAGGTGCTCTATTTGCTTCACCGGCGGCCACCGCCTTCACAGGTGCAAAGTTTCAGGTGACCCTCCCTTCCACTCTCTCTGCTCTCTCTCACTACCACCGGTCACGGTCACCACCACCGGTCGTCGGCCGGTCACCACCACCACCAGTACAAGACGCACCACCCACCAACGGTTCCGATTGCGAGACGAGCTTCGCTTCATCGCTCAACTTCAACATCGTCGATCAGCTTATGGTTAGTGATTTTAGAGTTAATCTACTGTTAGGGTTCTGGGATTTTGTTTTGTTACTGTGAATTTGTTCCTCCACACGCAGAACACCGCCGTTGTAATCTCCGGTGCCGGTGGTGGCGGTGGTGGTGTGATTGGTGGTTCGTTTCAAGGTATGCCTCCGCCGCAGCAGCACATGCAATTTGGTGCGATTGGGGGTAGCGGCGGTGGAGCTAATAGTTTATTTATTTATATTATTTTAGGTGTCCATTTTGGTGTGGATCTGTTGCACAGAAAAGCCGAAGTGAAGGCTATAATCACTGATGTCATAAACAACATGTCTGGTGATGAAGATGAGGAAGAGGCAAAAGAAGCAGAAGCTGGTAGTGGTGATGATGGAGATGATGACAACACTGATTCATAGTTTGCAATATAGGTGTTAGATAAACATGTCTGACTAGGAAGACAGCAAAGCACAAGGTGAAAGGCGACAACCTGAGGTAATTGGTGTTCATTTGTGCAGGATATACTTTATTTGTCCCTTTTTAATGTGTTTCTATAACTTTGATTTTGAGTTATTTGTACCATAGATTAGTTGTTTTGATATGCACTTTAGATCTTTTAGGATTTGATGATACTGATGAGCTATACATTTTATGCTGTACTTTTGCTAATTGACTATTTAGCTTTTACTTTTGAAATTTGCAGGGTTGGTATGAATTTTAACTTGAGTATTTGCATGTGTATCATATAATCAGTGTATGTTATCTATTTTGATAGATTTTGTTTGATGATCAGCTTATGGTTAGTGATTTTAGAGTTAATCTACTGTTAGGGTTCTGGGATTTTGTTTTGTTACTGTGAATTTGTTCCTCCACACGCAGAACACCGCCGTTGTAATCTCCGGTGCCGGTGGTGGCGGTGTGGTGTGATTGGTGGTTCGTTTCAAGGTATGCCTCCGCCGCAGCAGCACATGCAATTTGGTGCGATTGGGGGTAGCGGCGGTGGGAGGGGGAAGAGGAAGCTGGTGGTGGAAGATCCACCGGTGGACAAGGCGACGCAGCAGAAGCAGAGGAGGATGATTAAGAACAGAGAGTCTGCTGCAAGGTCCAGAGAGCGAAAGCAGGTTAGTATCATAGTATTATATAGTTGATTTACTGATATGAATTGACTCTGATTTACATGTTTGAATGCGAAATTGTAGGCTTATACTGTTGAATTGGAGTCGCTGGTGACTCAATTGGAAGAGGAGCATGCGAGATTGGTGAAGGAAGTGGTATGATTTTGTGGGAATTGATGGAACTATGTAGTCCTTTGTTGATTATCTATGATTCATCATTCTGATAGTTTTTAACTGATGAATTTACTTGAAGGATGAACTGAAGAAAGAGAGGCTAAAGCAGGTCAGTAATTGTACATTATGAGCTGATATATGGTTTATTTTGGGAATTTTTGCTTGGTGACACTGCCTTAAACAGCTTGGTAAGTTCATCAATCATCATCAACAGTTTTCGCCTTTCGGGTATCAAAATTTATGTTGCTGATAATGATCCTTAAAATGCTTGAAATTTTTAGCAATTCCCATGGTTTCGAATTGCATACTTTGTTCTTTGGACGTGCGTTTTTGTTGTCTTCCAGTGGATTGTTCACGCGTGCATAGCACTTTGGTAAATAATCACTCTTTCTATTCATCTGCATTTGGGAACAATGTACATAGATAACTTTCACGGGATGGTGCGGTAAGATGATAAGACACGCGCCCTTCAGTTCAAGTTCCACCGCCGCGTATTACATCTTACTCCGCCGGCGACCTATCTTTATTTCGTTTTGGGGGTAAATATCGATTGTGGCGACTCACGCAAGAACATAACCGATTTGTTAGGGTGTAATGTGCTAAAGTGCTAATTTATGATATTCAACATCTGGTGAGTTTCTTTTATTTCCTGTTTTATTTTTTATCAATTTCCATATCGTCATTTGGGTTAGGATTCTTGTGTGTTGCACATACAAAAATACTCTTTTGAATCTGATGAATACATGTATTTTGAATGTAATATTGTATTAATGTTTTCGTGTTTATACCCGCCGCAACGCGCGGGTGAAAATTACTAGTTATTATTATTATTATTATTATTATTATTATTATTATTATTATTATTATTATAATTTAGGGTAATATTACATTGACTTAACAGAGACAATTAATCTCTATTAGTGCAAGGGAATGTTAGCCTGCACTCGTTGTATAGTTCAGGTTTACATCTGTAATTTTTAAAAGTGTAAACTAAAGTTACAATCAGGGCTGGCTTAACGTTTTTGGAGGCCCAAAGCGAACAAAAAATATGAGGCCCTCAAAAGATTATTTATATAAACCCTCCTCCTTTATCCGGGCTTGGGACCGGCAAAAATAAACTAACGAGTTTACAATTGGCGGAGTTAATTCAGATGCAAAACAATTCAGATGCAAAACAATTAACCAAATAACCAATTTAGAAACAAATCAATAAATCACTTGAGTAAGAAACAAAAAGAGTAGAAAACTAACCTGAGGGAGCAAATCAATAACAAATTCAGAAAACTTCCGCTTTCACAAAGAGCAAATCACTGAAATCTGAATCAGAAATTTTCAAAACAATTAACCAAATAGCAAATTCAGAAACAAATCAATAAATCGTATTGCCCAACTTTGAATCGTATTGCCCTTAAACTTACACCACATTTGCACAACTTTTAAACAATCAATCAAGCAGTAAACACACATCTGTTCTAATCAAACTTCAAATCAACAACAAACAGATTAGGGTTTTGATTCGAAACATAGATATCGTACCACCGTTACTCTCGGAGAAGTCCTTTAGGGTTTTGATTTGCGATTTGGAACTGCAAACGTTAAAGCAAGCCTTCGATATCGTACCAGCGTTACTCTCGGAGATTCCTTTGGGCAAACTCTCCAGCTCACAAATCGGGGGTTCGCTGTTGCCTGTTCGCAAGCAGGGAAGGGCGGCTGAAGCTGTCGAAAAGTCATGCGTGAAGCTGTCGAGTGTTGACTACAAACGTTATTTGTAGGTTGAATCGAAGGGGTCGAGTGTTGACTCGCAGCCATGCGTGATGATTACCGAGACTGCTTGACTGCTTGTCGCTTGATTCTCGTCTCGAGAGTGAATCTGAAAAGTCGCACTGCATCCGAAGGTCGATCGACTCAACTGCTCCACACTCCTGAAGCGCTGAAGGTCGATTGGGGACTTGGGGCCGTGAAGCACTACTCACTTGTGTATCCTAGTCAAAAATTGGAGGCCCTATACTATTTGGAGGCCCAAAGCCCTATCTTGGGCCAAGACTACTGTTGGGCCGGCCCTGGTTACAATATGTGTAAACCCCAGGGATTATCCGTGTAATTTACTCAACATTGTAAATTTAACTATATGTGCAAAATGTAAGAAAGGGTCGCAATAAAAGATCATGTTAGGGAGAGGATGCTTAATAAAAGACACATACAAGCCATCATTATTAACCAAAATTAGTACCCCGTAAAGTATATAACTAAACTATTAATAATTGATTTTGTTTGGCCGCCTTAATCAAGAAAATGAACCTTAAATCCTTGTGGACTAGGTCTACCATGCTTTGGCTTGCTTCATTCATTTGCTTTTTACAGATTTTCTAGATACTGATTCTTTGTTTCATAACATGTTTCTATGGATATGCATTCGTATTCTATTGTTCTGATTTCTACATTTTTAAAGGATGAAAATGAGCTTTAATGACAATAAAGATTTTGTAGGAACTTAAGAGAATTGTGGTTTCTTTAAGATATTCATCTGATTAAATAAGATATATAAAGTACCCTCAAACTCCTCTGCTAGATTTAAAACATAACCAGGCTACTATAATTTAACATGATTATCTATATCTTACGAGGATAGACATATTACTATATTTTTATTTTCCTAAATAGCTTCTTAAAAACTTGATCCATGCTATCTAAAACTAGAAGACGTTTATACTTTAAAGACGAGTCAAATCTTTATGTCTTCGACATACGATCATACAACTGACATCAACGTACTATGAAAATGTCTCATTCTTTTGTCAATCTAAACTGAACGTAACACTTATGCTCTTCAATGATGACAAAGGTTTTGTTATATCTGAAAAGAACTACAGATTCCAACTAAGCTGCAACCACATATGTAAAGTAATTCTCGAACACCTTTGCTAGATTTAGAACACAACCAGGGTAGGATAACTTAACACGATTACCTATATCTTCAGAGAAAGACATATAACTAACTTTCTTTTTAACAGACCTTTAAATGCTTAACCTATGTTATCCTTCTATTTTGCGAAACTAGAAAGCGTTTACAGCTTAAACGATATGTGAAATTTGCATGTCTTTGACATACAATTATACAACCAGCATCAGTTATGAAATCATCTCATTCTTTTATTAATCTAAACTGAATCTATCATAACGCATCAAAGATTTTCTCAAATATCTGTTACATGCTGTACGCAAACATTTAAAAAACCGTAAAAAACGTAAAAACCGCTCAAATGTTGAATGTGAAAAACATCAACCTTGTGAAAACTACAAGGTGTAATCAAAATAATCAACGAAGTAGAAGGGACAAATATTGATCCAAGAGTATATAGTGGATATTGGATGGTCGCCCGTTTATATGAGAAGACGAGCATATGCAAAAGTCAAAATGTCAACATTTTGACCTAGCTCCATAGATATTTCTTGGATCTTCCTGAATCAAATCATTCATATTTTCTTCGATTGTTGGGATCAGATCTCAACAGCGATCGGCGCAATCAGGTCGCAAATTTCAATCTTTATGCATATATCGATTTTCTTCGTGTTTTCTAGGGTTTGTTCTCATCAATTTCCGATCCCCTTTTCAGATTCACAACGATTGATCGACGGACGGAGTTGCAGCGTCATCTCAGCTTAGGTATTTTTTTTTCTCTGATCTTAAACGATTTGTTGATGATTGTTGTTGATTTGTTGTTTTGATTTTGATTTGATTTTGATTTTGTTGCAAATACATCTAAACCTAATTATATTCAAGCGTCGGATTTTTGATCTGAACATTGTTATTTGTTTTAAGTTTAATATCTAGATCTTGTGTTACTTTAATCGTTTGAAGAATTAAGCGATGGATTGATCTTTGCGATCGTTTGATTTGTTTCGTTCTAGGGCGTTTCAGTTTTGAAGATGATATTGATTTTGAGTTTGTCAATTTTTTGGTAGTTTTCTTTGAATATTAGTGATTGTTGATCTGGATTTGGAAGTTTGTGAAGCTTGTTTGAATTAAATCTATAATCTTTATCTTATCTTATACTTTAATTTGGGACATTTTGTAGGAAATTTGGGTCACTTTTGTTGAATATGGGCTATCTTGATTCGTTGTCATCTGCGGTCGCGGGTCAACCAAATGGTGATTCCCCAGACAGTGGTGGTGGTGTGAGTGAAGATTCAAAGTTTAGCTATGGGTTTGCGAGCTCTCCCGGAAAGAGATCTTCAATGGAGGATTTCTATGAGGCTAGAATCGATTGTGTAGATGGTGAAACGATTGGTCTGTTTGGAGTCTTTGATGGGCATGGTGGTGCTCGAGCGGCAGAATATGTGAAAAAACATCTTTTCAGTAACCTCATCAAGCATCCGAAGTTCATATCTGATACGAGAGCAGCTATATCTGATGCATACAGTCATACTGATACCGAGTTTTTGAAATCAGAGAACAATCAGAACAGAGATGCTGGGTCAACTGCTTCAACCGCCATCCTAGTTGGTGATCGTTTACTGGTGGCAAACGTTGGTGACTCGCGTGCTGTTATCTGCAGGGGTGGTAAAGCGTTTGCTGTTTCTCGTGACCATAAGCCAGATCAAAGTGATGAGCGACAACGCATTGAGGATGCTGGTGGTTTTGTCATGTGGGCTGGAACTTGGAGGGTCGGTGGTGTTCTTGCTGTTTCTCGTGCATTTGGTGATAAGTTGTTGAAACAGTATGTTGTGGCTGATCCTGAAATTCAAGAGGAAAAGGTTGATAACTCACTGGAGTTTTTAATCCTCGCTAGCGACGGTCTGTGGGATGTTGTGAGTAATGATGAAGCTGTTGCGATGGTGAAACCTATCGAGAGCCCAGAAGATGCAGCGAAAAGGCTGATGCAGGAAGCTTCTCAGAGAGGTAGTGCTGATAATATTACAGTAGTGGTCGTTCGTTTCTTGGACAATGAAGCTAGTGGCTCGACTTCTTCTCGTTAAAAGGTAAGTGTGCACTAAATCTTGTTGGCCTTGGCTTTACTGACCAACTTTCTACTGTGTGTGTTGAAAACATAATAAGTGTACAATTTTATGTAATTCAAAAACTAGTTTGACTAATTTCTGCACTGTTTTTGTATGAAAGAAGATACATTTGTCTCCTTTGGTAATTTCTTTGTGATATTTATAATGTAGAGATTGAAGCTCATGATTACCGTTGAATCTTGTGTTGATGTGAATTGTGATGTGGACAAACTGCAGTTATCTTATCGGGTTCTCAGAATGGTGTTGGCTGGTCATGTGAGTTTACTGATGATAGGTTTTGAAAGGAAAAAAAATTCTAATTTAGAGAGAGAAGTTATATGAATATGAATTCTCTCTGAAATTTTCTTGTGATTTGAGACAAGTATTATGCTTTTAAATTTCAATTACATTTTAATTATGTTATTAGGTGTTGGTTGACATGGGTGTTGCAGAAACATGAAAAACTAAAATTCGAATTGATAGAGTGAAATCGAATCGAATTCACAAATTGGTTTTTTACTAGATTTTCAAATCGTCAGTTTATGAACAAAGCTGCATTTAAATTTAGTGATGACAATAAATTATTAAAAATAAGAGTAATTTATAGTTTTCATTTTTTTATTTTTATATGTAATTGTAGGTTTTCGTTCTTAAAGTTCACTAATTTAAAAGTTGTCACAGGTTACATCATTTCGGATAACTTGTCGTTAAGATTTTGTGTTAGTTTTTAAAAGATGACCATTTTAAGATTTTGTGTTAGTTTTTAAAAGATGACCATTTTAAGATTTTGTGTTAGTTTTTAAAAGATGACCATTTTACCCTTTCGTCTTATGTATAAAAATTATTAATTATTTTGGAAGTAATTGCGTAAAATTTAGACCTGTGTGAAGTTTTAGATCCAAAAAAGAAATTACTGAATCAACTCAAATCTAAGTCGTTATCGTTATTTTAGAAACGAATAACAACGAATATCGGGAGGAGAACAGGAGCCAGTATACAAAGAAAGCTGGAGGCTGTTGTATCTGATAAAAAAAAAATCTGGATTCCTTTTATTACCATTGTCAAACAACAGATGTGGAAGAAAGCTACAAAGCATCCATACCCTTTGCATTCTCAAAAGCATCAGCAGCCTCATCTAACTATTCTCTTTGAACACAATGTGATTTTGTCTCCACAATCACTCTTAGTTTTGAAACACAACGATTGGAATGAGCATGAGTAAATTTTAGTTGGCATAGCCGATTGAAAAACGTGGAGGTTGCAATCAGATAACCACTCCAGAAAATGCTTTTTGAAATGACGACCAAGCTAGGGGCGGCCCTGACGACGGCGACCGTCCAGGGTCCGATCTCTTTAGAGGTCCGGAATTTCTAATTTTTTTTATATATTATATTATATATTCTACAATGGTACACTTGCACCTCTCTGAGCACATGATCGAGGATAGGAGTGAGTGGAGGCGTAGAATCAAAATTAAGGACTTTTAATGGTTTCTGTAGCTAGGAAAGAACTTGGATTAATTTTTACGGGGCCTGATGTGTATGTAGTACGCTTGGACCTTTTTAGGGGAAACTTGCTGCTTCCCTGATACATGCTTGTTCATTTTATACTTTCTTTTGGTGATATTTTAATATTTGCCGTATGATGTGTGCTGTACCATATACCATATATCACATATCGTCTGTTTGATTATATGTTTATTCATTAGCGTTACTGCTTTTGCTATCGAGCCAGGGGTCTCTTTGGAAGCGGTCTCTCTACCTATCTAGATAGAGGAAAGACTTGCCGCCACCTACCCCTCCCAGACCCTGCTCTTGAGTGGGATATACTGGGTTTGTTTGTTTGTTTGTTTGTTTTATATATTCTACAAAGTGTATTTTTACTACAAAGTGTGAGAAGATACAATGAGGCTAAAAAGTCATAAAAAATTTATATCTCACAATCTAAATCGAATTTTAAAAAACACTTCGGAGCCTTGTTCATCTCGTTGTCCTCTTTCAGAAAAAAAATAAAAAATAAAAAAATAAAAAAATAATTTTTTTTCATTGTGTCATTATATAACACAATGACGTCATTGTGTCTTTTATATTGACAAAATGACGTTATTGTGTCTTTCATAATGAAACAATGAAGTTATTGTGTCTTTTACAAATGACACAATAAAAAAACGTTAATTTTTTTTCGTTTATTTTTTTTCTTATTGAGGACGACTAAGGGAACAAAAGCTCCGAATTACTTTTTTGAAATTCGATTTTGATTGTGAAATATATTTTTTTGTGTATTTTTTTGACTCATTGTGTATTTTTTTGACTCATTGTGTCTTCTCACAATTTGTAGCAAAAATAAACTTTGTATTTGAATTTTTTTCTTTCCATTATAAAAAACTATAGGACATTGACAAAACCCAATAACAATTTAATTATTTTAACCCAGCTTAGAGGTGCAAATTTCGGGTTTTTTTGGGAACCGGTTCGGGTCCGAACCGGACCGGTTCCAAGTCAACGAAAGAAAACCGGTTTTTGACCAAGAACCGGTTCGGGTCGGAACCGGTTTTATGGTGAAAAACCCAACCCGGTTGGAACCGGTCCGGGTTGGAACCGAACCGGGTCGGGTTTATGAACCGGTTTGGAAAAACCAGTTATTCTTTTTTTATGTTTAATAACTTTAATAATTGTTATAAGTACTATTATTATTATTATCATTATTATTATCATTATTATTATTATTATTATTATTTAATAATTGTTATAGTATTATTATTATTACTATTATTATTATTTAATAATTGTTATAGAAAAAATAAACATTAAAAATAACATTAAAATTAAACTAAAAATTACATATTATGAATACAAGTTTTCCTAATTTAATCGTCTTCGTCGGTTTGTGTGCCAATGCGTTGAGACAAATTATAAGCGAGTTCTTCGTCGGAGAGCGGTGAGGATCGTCTGGTTTGTACTTTTCAAAGACTTGCACCATTTGGTCATATGGTTTCTCAAAGTCGAGTTAGAATCCGACTTGAAGAACGAACCACAAGCCTTGCATCGAGCTTTATTTTGACCATTCGACATTTCACATAAGTCGAAATTGCATCAAATCTCTCGGTTTCTCGTTGTTGGTATAATTCTATCAACGGTAGCGACACTTGAGGATCCACCGGTTGAAACGGATGATTCAGAAGCCATTATATAAAATTCAAGAGATTGAGAGAATAGAAAGTTGAGAGTGAGTGAGCGTTTTTGTGTTTTTAAGCTCGTTTTTGAGCTTTTGAGTATTGTGACTAAACCATTACACCCACTACCTATTTATACTATCATATAAGGGCAAAATGGTCAAAAAAACTTGAAAAAAATGATCAAAAAGGACTTCAAACGGCTATATGACCGTTTGAAAAAAAAATTCCAACGGTTCGAACCAGTTCCAAACCGGTTTTCTTGAACCGGTTTTCTTGAACCGGTTCTAAAACCGGGTTGGCCCAAAACTGGTTCCAAACCGGTTTCACCCAAAACTAATCCAAACCGGTCCCAAACCGTCGGTTTTTTCCGGGTTGGAACCGGTTTGGCCTATTACCGGTTCGGGTTCGGCTCGGGCTACCGGGTCGGGTCGGGTAACCGGTTCTTGTGTGCACCTTAAACCCAGCTAAACCTTAGGGTCCATTAACATTTTAACTAGTTTAGCCTACTATTATTTACTCAATCTAAATACACTCTCAAATCGTCGGTAGAGCCTCATAATTTGTTTATGTAAGTAAATTAAATTATTATGTTATAATATTTTTTTATTGGTATAACGATTATTATAGTATTATTGACTTTTTAAATACGGAGTTACTTATTATATAATATAGAAGCCATTTTTTTCCTACTCACCTAAGGCCCAAATTTATTGAGTATTCTCGAGGACGGCCATGCTTCCAGCAAACTCCTCTGTATTGTTGAGATTTGGCTAGGGTGGTTTGACTGATTGCAATTGATGGGTTTGTCGTGAAAGTTGAATTCTATCATTGGTAAAAGCATGAGGTTAGGGTTGGATTGGGTAGGTGGAGTGCAACCCATGTACCTGCCAAGAAGCACCTTCTTGGCACCATCCCTAACAAGCTGGAATGGTGTTCTAGCGAAACCTGAACAACCTGAACACATCTCTTCAAAATATCTCTAAAAATTCGACAACCCGGAATCACATCTTTGAGGTGAACTTCAAGATGATGGGGTGGTGTTCCCGCTTAGTTAGCCTTCAATAAGCAACCTCTCTCCGCATGTACTTCGCCTGGTTGTGAGTTGCTAAGGTGCTGTTTTTTTTTTCTGCAGGAAAACGTCTGCAATCTGCGGACAACAGCTGCAGACATCTGCAGCAGAAGAGGTGGACCAAACGTCTACAGTCTGCCAAAAAAATACTGTTTGTTTTTTAACATCTGCAGAATGCTAAAATATTTTGTAATTAAACTAAACCTAGTTTTAACATCGAGATCAATATCAACCCACAAAACATCCTAATCAGAATCAAACAACACTAACAAGAACACTAATATCTTTCTGTTCGTAATTACAAGCACAAAATCGAGATCAATATCAACCCATAAAATATCCAATCAAGATCAATAACCAAGATCTTTCTGTGATGAACTGCAGACATATTCTGCATATTAATTAAGCAAGATCTCTAAATATCCCATCCATAACTTGCAAGAAACTGCTTTAGAACTACAGGGGTACAATGGTTTGTAAAACCTACAACTAGACATAAATCCCAATTGCCAACAAATCAATAACAACTACAAGACGAAACAGCAGCTGAAATTCAAAACCCACAAAGCAAACTCAAACATATGAAGAATTTCTTATCATGAAAGTCGAATTTCAAGTTTGGATGCAAGTAAATTAGGGATAATTGTAACAATAGGCGATGAAATTGAAGGGTGCTTACTACAACTTGAAGAGAATCGATCAACTCGAGTGAAATTGGGGATCAATTGGGGATCAACTCGGTGGTCGATTGAAAAGGGATAGTCGTCGGGGGTCGATCGTGAGGAGATGGTCGCCGGTGAGGGGAGGCCGCCGATGTCGTCGGTGGGGGGAGGCCGCCGATGTTGCCGCCGATGTTGCCGCCGGTGAGGGAGGCCGCTGGTGAGGGAGGTCGCCGTCGGTGAGGGATGCCGCGGTGAGGGAGGTCGCCGCCGGTAAGGGGAGATATTTGGGGAGGATGTGGGGGCTGTGGAGAGGAGAAAAGGATTGGAGAGGAGAAAAGGATTGGAGAGGAGAAAATTATAGGTTTTTTTGGAGAAGAGGTTTGATGAAATGTCTTCCCGCCTGAAGACACTAGTCCATGTCTGCACCAATAAGACCTCGCGCAGACGTTTTTTAGTGAAACGTCTTCCAAAAAACAAACAGTCTGCGCACTCAAAACCTCTTCCTGCGTCTGCATGCGCGCAGATGAAGAGGTGGGGAAGAGGTTTTCTTAAAAAACAAACACCACCTAAGTGGAGGGATGAGAAGAGATTAGGTTTGGGAGAGATATTGCAGAGATGTGGGTGTTAACTTGCTATTTATATTTCTGTAAACATGAAGGTAAATACTTATTTTTCTTATTAATACTAAATAGTTTTTTATTATCTTGTGTTGCAGCGGCATTAAATGCGACATGATAAAGTGTAGACTAGAATTAGGCAAACCAAAGTTATGTGACGATCATGAAATTCTACATGTTTAATAAGCCTTTGAACATTCTAATAAAAGCCCAAACCCAACACACAAGGCCTAATAAAGCCCCTATTAAGAAATTCAAGTTCATTTAACACTTGATTCAATAATTCTAAGCTCGTATCATAGTTAGATAGGCTTAACGAGTCGTAACGTGAACTGTTATTGTAAACTTACAAACTAACGCCCAAACTGATAAAACGTTTAACATGATATTAATGAATTATGAGTTGATTAATCACCAGATAACTTTTAATACAATAAAATAAAAATTCTTGAGTATTATAACATTTAATATTTAAAACTATTGAGAAACAAAGTTATTAAAAATACATGAAATGGATTCAAAAGTGATACTGACACGGTTCGAGACCCACTCATCTAACCTAACTATAAAAACTCATTTATTTCATTTAGGGTTTCATTTAAAAAATTAGAGAGAGTGTGTGTGAAAGAGAAAGAAGAGGCAGCTGCCTCAACCCCTTCCCCTTCTCAACTCTGGTTGCCGGTGAGCGGCGAGTGGAGTACTTTCCCCTGTCACGTCATCGTCCCGAATTCGATAATGGTGGTGATTCTTCTAAAGCACAATAGTGGTGGTGTTGTATAGTAGTTTTAGAGGTGTTGTTGATGATTATGATGCTGGTTGTCATTGGTGTAGTTTTAGGCTGTGGTGGTGATGGTTACTTGATGTAAAAGTAATGGTGATGGTGATGGTTGTAGTGGTGATTCTAGGGTTCCGGCGGTTGTGAATGTGGTAAGGGGTGGTTAGTTGTCGGTTATGGTTGTCGTTGTTAATTGTGGCGATGGTTGTGTAGAATGATAAGATAGTGTGACATCTGTCACCGACAGGTCCGTCAATTAACAATAAGATCGTTAACTCTCTGTGTATACTAATTATCCTTGCGTAATTAATTCGTTTAATTGAATCTCATTATATATGTGTTACGTGCTAACCCTAATAATAATAATAATAATAATAATAATAATAATAATAATAATAATAATAATAATAATGATGATAATAATAATATTGTTATAATCTATAAAAGTTTAGTAAACTTGAATTTAAAAAGTTATGATTCATAAATATTATTATTGATTTGAAAGTTTTATATATATATTATATTAAATAACTAAATCTCAAGGATTTATAAAGATTAAAAATATATTGTAAAATAAATAGATTTATTATATAAAGTTCAGGGTGAAAAATGTCAATTTTAAAACTTGTTTTGGAAACTTTTGACATGAAATAATAAACAGCATAAACCTCAGGGGGGCAAAATGTAAAATTTATTTAAAATACCCAACCCCCACTGCCGCCCGTCCCCATCTCCGGTCGCCGCTCCGACGACTCTCCGGCGAGCCTCAAACACCAAAAACTAATCGATTTCAACACAATTAACAACTCCCGACAGCATAGCGTGTAATAATTGAACTCGTGACCCACTATAATTTGAATAATCAAGTGTGATCTACTACCAAACCCACCCATCCCGATTGCCGGCTGCTTTACACATCACGAATCGCACTACACATTACAATAATTCGATTAAATGATCCAAAACAATCCTATAAATGTCGCTATGCTACTGCCATTTTCAATTGCACCAGAAAACAACCACACAAACAAATTCGAATCCCTCCCTCATCCGCGACCTGCAAGTTAGTCGAACACACCCTTCTGATCAATATAATCCGAAATTGACAGAGGGCTATCCATCTTTAACACCAATAGAAGCTTCCTGTGTAGTTAATTCGATTATCATGAGTGTTTGATTCCCTTTTCGAATTCGAGATAGCCGCGGCTGTTCATCGAAGTATTCGTCTACAATTTCGAAAGCAAACAGGTAATCAAACATATCAATCTACTCGTTTGATCATGGGGAACAAAAGCCCCATGAATTTGGCCATTAACAGTATCTAATTTGTGTTCAATTTGGGAAAAACGGATTAGGGTTCTTCGGGGATATGGGGGTAAGCTGCGGAAACAGTTTAAAAACAAATGGAGCCGGGTTATGTCGCGGCCACGGCCTTTGGTTCACCGGTTCCCACGCTCTATCCCGTCCGACAGGTCCCGGGTTCGACCCCGGGCCACTGCATTTAATTTTTTTGAAGCCTTTTTAGCTTCTAAAAATTATACAAAAATTTCTAAAAATCCTAAAAATAAATTTTATAAACTTGTCTTATTTAAAATGTTACAAAATGATTTTTTATAAATTTATTTTGTTTTAAAAAAAACCTTAAAATCTTTATAAAATATTATTTATAAATATTGTAAATAATTATTTTTATAAAAATAGACATTATATCGTATTTAATTATGAATTGGTTATAGAAAACCATAGAAATTATACAATATATAATTTCATAAATCATTTGTAAATATAATTATAGGTTATATTTTATATTTTAACTAATAAATTATTATTGAATTATATAAGAATACATACATATACATCTTGCAAATAAATCAAAAATACAAACAATTTCACTACTTGTCCAAAATTTCACAACTCAAATTAAATCCTAAAATCATTAGGTATAAAATCAAACTCAATATATATAATCGTGTACGCCATCCCAAATCCAATCAAATATATCTATTCGCATCGAATACGTATTAAAGACTTAAATACAATTATTACATAGGTATTGATCGTGTTTGATCGTGCATTGCTATTCTGTGAAGTCTTTGTGCATTACATCAATTCGAGGTGAGTTTCGTGGCCCCTTTTTTATGCTTTTATAATTGTTTCAATGTTTTCCAAACTTGGGGGAAAAGTATGCTCACTCGTTTTCAATGCTGTACATCGTATATTCTATGTTCATACTTGGAATCAATGTGATACTGTTTTGCATGCATACATGATGTTATTCTATGGAACACTCATACAACCATTAATTCCCGGGTTTGGGAACCAACGGTTAGGTATTGGTAGTACTACTGGGTTGACACCCCCACCCTTCGACGATTGGTTAACTTGCGAGTTGCCAACACAGCTGCCAGCAATCCGGCCAAGGGTGAATATATTCCGGCAGATTTATATGCATAACGTCATTAGGTTTGGTTGTCTTAAACACATGTTATGTGGTTTGTGCTTGCAGTATGATTCCATATCAAATTCTATACAGCATCAATTACATGTTTCAATTTAAACCTGCGGAACTCACCAACATTATGTGTTGACATTTTGAGCATAACTTTTCAGGTGAACATAATCAAAGAGGATAGCTAGAGCAGATGCCTTAGCAGAGACTCTCAGGATTTCAATAAGCTTTGCATTAGTCATGTATATCATTTGTTTCATTTGTGAACTGTGTGTAATTTAGATTTGGAATTAATAAGACTATGATAGTCGTGGAACTGACTAACCACGACACAAGTCACCATTGTGTCGGGCGACGTCATGACACGAGGATTTTGCATATAATATGTCTCTATAATTATACCAAGTGTTATGACGATCCCGTCCGTCGCATCCTCGTGTTTCCGCTATAAGCGAGGGTGTGACAGATTGGTATCAGAGCCTTGGTTATAGAGAATTAGGTGGAGAATCGACCTAGACTATAACCTAAGAACCTTCATATAGAATGCATGCTAGGGATTGTGTGCATTTGATTTTACCTAAATGTCTTTCATGATTTGTGTGACACATAGACACCTGTATTCTGGATTTCCTGGCAAAAGGCCTTCGGGCTAAGGCAAGCGTATTAATATAAATCTCATTGCGAGACCCGTTACGCTACCTGGGGATTTCTGGGATGAGTGATAAACTATGGTCAATACACAAAACTACAAGACAAATGGGTCAAGTATATTAAGTCTATGAACTTAATATACAGGTATGTTCCTACATACTTGATTTTATACATATACACGTGTTATCTGAACACCCCGAGGAAGACATTATTACTCTTAGTCTTTCTCCAGGGGATACTTTGATACTAGAACTTTACATCTGACCCTATCATGGTTATGACTGAAATCCTGAAAGTATGACGGATATGCAGTTATCATTAGACATAATGTGCTTATATGCTTACTTGCTATTACATGCTACTATTGGAATACTATTGGCTCATGGACAGGAGGACATCATATAATTTGTGCTTGTTGAATCTGAATAATACTATGATGTTAACTTGGGGTAAGTGAAGCTAAGGGTGATCATGCAAGGAAAATTACCATTACGGGTGCACACGTAATTGCAATTCACCATGCATGAGAAGTCTGGCTAACCTTACCATGAGGTAACGATCATGAGTATCACAAGTTTCTATTCTATACCTTAGGGTGCTAGGGTCATAATTCTAGTAAGTCCTTGTTGAAGGCAATCAAACATTATAAGTCCTTGTTGAAGGCAATCAAACATTATAAGTCCTTGTTGAAGGCAATCAAACATTATCAACATTTACTCAAGTCATGTCCTACTTAAAGCCTTCATGGTATTTCCAATCATATTGACCTTATGAGACATTCCTCCACTTAGCGTTTCAGTAACTACTAATTAATGCTTAGAATGAAAGTGGAATACTTGAATGTAGAGGAGTAATGATACACTCTATCCATACAAAATGATATTCTTTTAGTAGGTGCTAAGGAAAATTAAGATGTTACGTAACTAGTTTAAGTATTATTCAAGGTATATCGTGGATGTGGTGGGAACGCTGCGGGGAACCCTATATATAAGCATCACCGGTATACTAAGAATGTGCTTAAACTGGGCTACATAATGATCTTAATGGACCGAAGCATAGATTATTAGTAATTGATGAGTGAAATCATGCGGTGACTAAAGTTTCCATCTTTCTGTAGTTAGAAGATGGCGCCTAAAAGAGTCACACGCAAAACCAACCAAGAAGCAGAAGCCCCTCAAAACAGGAGAAGGGGTAGGCCATTAAGAGCTGGTGGTGCTCCAGCTGGCAATAATCAGGAAACTGGCACTCCTGATATAGCTGCTATGATTGCTTAGCAGCTAGTTGCATTGGTTCCAACCATCGTAACCCAAGTAAGCGACACCCTGCTAAATCAACCTCTCCACGGGGATCATAACACCAATGGCCAACATAACCAAGGAGTAATGGATGATATTGGTATTGGTGGAACAAATGGAAATGAAACTGGTGTCAACCATACCAAACGGGGATGCACATATAAAGAATTTGTGGCTTGCAAACCCCACGAATTCGATGGGAAAGGCGGAGCAATAGCCTTGACCACATGGATTGAGAAGATGGAGGCGGTAATCGACATTAGTGAATGCCTCGATAGTCAACGGATCAAATATGCCACCTGCTCGCTGCAAGGCAAGGCATTAACCTGGTGGAATACCCAGGTTCAAGCTAGAGGAAGGGAGTCTGCAATGCAGATGACCTGGAATGAATTTAAGGCATTGATTTCGGAGGAATATTGTCCTCTCAATGAAATGCAGAAACCCGAACAAGAATTCTGGAATCACGTGATGGTGGGGGCTGGGCATGCAGCTTACACCGATCGATTTCATGAATTGGCAAGATTGGTGCCACATTGGTGACACCGGAATCAAAACGAATCGAGAGGTACATTTGGGGGCTTGCGCCTCAAATCCGAGCACTGGTGACGGCAGCTGCTCCTCTTACAATCCAGAGCGCAATTTGAAGGCTGGCGCTCTTACTGACGAAATGGTGAGAACCGGATTGCTGGGGAAGGGAACCGAGAAGAGAAAGGAGTTCGGGTTTAACGCTGGAAGATAAGATAAGAAGGCTAAAACAGCCCGAAGTTTTGTGGCTGTAACCCAAGAAAAGAAGGATTACACTGGACCGCCCCCCAAGTGCAACAAGTGTAATTGGCACCATTCCCCAGCAAGGCCATGTCAGGAATGCACAAACTGTAGGCGCTTGGGCCACTGGGCGAAAGATTGTAGGACTGCGCCAAACCTGGTAGCGCCCATCAATGCGGTTAACCCCGCCGGGAATGCCAGGGCATGCTATGAATGTGGAAGTCTCGATCACTTCCGAAACAAGTGCCCCCGACTAAACAGAGCACCCGGTCAACAAAACAATAACCAGCAGCAATTGCTGGCTATAGCTGGTAATCCGGCCCAGGGAAATCAAGGAAATGCTGCAAGAGGACGTGCCTTCGTCATTGGAGCTAATGATGCCCGTCAGGATCCCAATGTCGTCACGGGTACGTACCTTCTCAACGACCACTTCGAATCCATATTGTTTGATACGGGAGCAGACAATAGCTTCATATCTTCTGATTTTGCACACATGCTTGACTTGGAACCGAGTAGGCTAGAAACTAGCTTTTCCGTAAAGATGGCCAATGGTAGATTCATACAAGCAGATAAGATTATTAGACAGTGCTCCATAATATTAGAAGACCATGCCTTCGACATAGATTTAATACCTTTCGAGCTAGGGAGCTTCGACGTGATTGTGGGAATGGATTGGTTGTCGAAGCACGGAGCCGAGATCGTTTGTCGGGAGAAAGTAGTACGAATCTCCATGCCTAATGGGGAAGTACTCAAAATTCAAGGAGAACGACCAGGAAGAACTCTGAAGCTTATTTCCTGCATGAAGACGCGACGATGTCTACGGAAGCAGTGCTACGCACTCCTGGCTCATGTTGTAGAAAAGAAGGAAGAAGGCATCAAGTTGGCAGATATTCCTGTGGTGCGAGATTATCCGGAAGTATTTCCTGATGATTTGTCGGGTTTACCTCCTCTACGACAGGTGGAATTCCGTATCGAGTTAGTTCCTGGAGCTACGCCGGTAGCAAAAGCACCATATCGATTAGCACCATCTGAGATGCTGGAATTATCCAGCCAACTACAAGAGCTATTGGAGAAGGGATTCATTCGGCCGAGTCATTCACCATGGGGAGCACCGGTTCTATTTGTCAAGAAGAAAGACGGGTCATTTCGTATGTGTATCGATTATCGCGAGTTGAACAAGTTGACTGTGAAGAATCGATATCCTCTTCCCAGAATTGATGATTTGTTTGATCAATTACAAGGAGCTTCGTATTTTTCCAAGATTGATCTTCGTTCTGGATATCATCAACTAAGAGTTTTTTAGGATGACATACCGAAGACAGCATTCCGGACTCGTTACGGGCACTATGAGTTCTTAGTCATGCCGTTCGGACTGACTAATGCACCAGCTGTGTTCATGGATCTGATGAATCGGGTGTGCAAACCATACTTGGATAAGTTCGTGATCGTGTTCATAGACGATATACTTATATATTCTCGTTCGGAGGAAGATCACGAGAAACACCTTCGAGCAATTCTTGAACTATTGCGGGAAGAGAAACTTTTCGCTAAATTCTCGAAGTGTGAATTCTGGCTCCAAGAAGTGAAGTTTTTGGGCCATGTGGTTAACAAAGATGGAATCCACGTGGACCCCGGTAAAATTGAAGCTGTGAAGAAATGGGATACACCCCAAACACCATCAGAAATTCGGCAATTCTTAGGATTGGCCGGGTATTATCGACAGTTTATTGCGAACTTTTCAAAAATCGCACAACCGTTGACCATGCTAACCCAGAAGAATAAGAAGTTTGATTGGGGACATGCACAAGAACAAGCTTTCCAGACGTTAAAGGAAAAACTGTGCAATGCTCCAATACTATCCCTTCCGGACGGAACTGATGACTTCGTGGTATATTGCGATGCTTCGCATCAGGGATTGGGATGTGTGTTAATGCAAAGAGATAAGGTGATTGCTTACGCCTCACGACAACTAAAGGTGCACGAAAAGAACTACACGACTCATGATTTAGAGTTGGGCGCCGTAGTATTTGCACTGAAGATATGGAGGCACTATCTGTATGGAACCAAATGCATCATCTACACCGATCATAAGAGCCTTCAACACATCCTGAATCAGAAAGAGCTCAACATGCGACAACGACGTTGGGTAGAACTACTTAGTGACTACGATTGCGAAATCCGGTATCATCAGGGGAAAGCAAATGTGGTGGCTGATGCCCTCAGTCATAAAGAACGCGTTAAACCCCTACATGTTAGAGCTTTGGGATTGACTATTCAAACGAACTTGAAAGCTCAAATTCAAAGTGCGCAAAGTAAGGCTCTAAAAGAAGAAAACCTTGCGGGAGAAGAATTCCGAGGGTTAGATAAACAAATGAATCGCAAGGATGACGGCATACATTATTTCATTGATCGCATATGGGTTCCCAAATGGGGAGGCGTACGCACACTAGTCTTGGATGAAGCACACAAGACTCGATATTCTGTTCATCCCGGTGCAGACAAGATGTACCATGATCTGAAGGATCTATACTGGTGGCCGGGTATAAAGAAAGACATTGCTCTATATGTGAGCAAATGCTTGACGTGTTCCAAGGTAAAAGCTGAACATCAGAAGCCATCAGGATTATTGCAACAACCCGAAATTCCCGAGTGGAAATGGGAGAACATCACCATGGATTTCATTACCAAACTCCCGAGAACGCCAAGCGGGCACGACTCGATATGGGTCGTAGTGGATCGACTAACAAAATCAGCACACTTCTTGCCTATCCGAGAAGACTATAAAATGGATAAGTTGGCAAGATTGTACATCAAAGAGGTCGTGACAAGGCACGGAGTGCCAGTGTCAATCATATCCGACCGAGACAGCCGATTCACTTCACGCTTTTGGCAGACGTTGCAGAAAGCGATGGGCACTCGACTGGATATGAGTACAGCCTATCACCCCAAGCAGACGGCCAAAGTGAACGCACAATACAGACGCTTGAGGACATGCTACGGGCATGTGTCATTGATTTTGGTGGCAGTTGGGATACTCATCTACCATTGATCGAGTTTTCCTACAATAACAGCTACCATACTAGTATTGGATGTGCGCCATTCGAAGCGCTGTATGGCCGAAAATGTAGATCACCTGTATGTTGGGCCGAGATTGGCGAGAGTCAGCTAACAGGACCCGAAATCATTCAAGAAACAACTGGTAAGATTTTCCTAATCAAAGACAGACTTAAAGTTGCCCGAGATCGCCAAAAGAGCTATGCCGACAACCGTCTAATGTTGGGGATCGAGTGTTACTTAAGGTCTCTCCTTGGAAAGGGATCGTTCGGTTTGGAAAGAAGGGGAAGTTAGCCCCGAGATATATTGGACCATTCGAGATCACAGAGAGAATCGGTCCGGTGGCGTACCGATTAAGGTTGCCACAAGAGCTTAACAGTGTACATGATACTTTCCATGTATCGAACCTCAAGAAGTGTTTAGCTGACGAATCACTTCACGTGCCTATCGTGGATATCAAGATTGATCAAAGCCTCCATTTTGTGGAGGAACCTATTGAGGTCATGGACCGAAAGGTCAAGAGGTTGAGACGCAGCAAGATACCTATTGTTCGTGTAAGATGGAATTCCAAACGAGGGCCAGAATTTACATGGGAACGTGAGGATCAGATGAGACTCAAATATCCACATTTATTCGAGGATGATACTCTTGGAACTAGCACCAGTTGAATTTCGGGACGAAATTCTCTCAACCGGGGGATACTGTGACATCTGTCACCGACAGGTCCGTCAATTAACAGTAAGATCGTTAACTCTCTGTGTATACTAATTATCCTTGCGTAATTAATTCGTTTAATTGAATCTCATTATATATGTGTTACGTGCTAACCCTAATAATAATAATAATAATAATAATAATAATAATAATAATAATAATATTAATAATAATAATAATAATAATAATAATAATAATAATAATAATAATAATAATGATGATGATGATAATAATAATATTGTTATAATCTATAAAAGTTTAGTAAACTTGAATTTAAAAAGTTATGATTCATAAATATTATTATTGATTTGAAAGTTTTATATATATATTATATTAAATAACTAAATCTCAAGGATTTATAAAGATTAAAAATATATTATAAATAAATAGATTTATTATATAAAGTTCAGGGTGAAAAATGTCAATTTTAAAACTTGTTTTGGAAACTTTTGACATGAAATAATAAACAGCATAAACCTCAGGGGGGCAAAATGTAAAATTTATTTAAAATACCCAACCCCCACTGCCGCCCGTCCCCATCTCCTGTCGCCGCTCCGGCGACTCTCCGGCGAGCCTCAAACACCAAAAACTAATCGATTTCAACACAATTAACAACTCCCGACAGCATAGCGTGTAATAATCGAACTCGTGACCCACTATAATTTGAATAATCGAGTGCGATCTACTACCAAACCCACCCATCCCGATTGCCGGCTGCTTTACACATCACGAATCGCACTCCACATTACAATAATTCAATTAAATGATCCAAAACAATCCTATAAATGTCGCTATGCTACTGCCATTTTCAATTGCACCAGAAAACAACCACACAAACAAATTCGAATCCCTCCCTCATCCGCGACCTGCAAGTTAGTCGAACACACCCTTCTGGTCAATATAATCCGAAATTGACAGAGGGCTATCCATCTTTAACACCAATAGAAGCTTCCTGTGTAGTTAATTCGATTATCATCAGTGTTTGATTCCCTTTTCGAATTTGAGATAGCCGCGGCTGTTCATCGAAGTATTCATCTACAATTTTGAAAGCAAACAGGTAATCAAACATATCAATCTACTCGTTTGATCATGGGGAACAAAAGCCCCATGAATTTGGCCATTAACAGTATCTAATTTGTGTTCAATTTGGGAAAAACGGATTAGGGTTCTTCGGGGATTGGGGGGTAAGCTGCGGAAACAGTTTAAAAACAAATGGAGCCGGGTTATGTCACAGCCACGGCCTTTGGTTCACCGGTTCCCACGCTCTATCCCATCCGACAGGTCCCGGGTTCGACCCCGGGCCACTGCATTTAATTTTTTTGAAGCCTTTTTAGCTTCTAAAAATTATACAAAAATTTCTAAAAATCCTAAAAATAAATTTTTTAAACTTGTCTTATTTAAAATGTTACAAAATGATTTTCTGTAAATTTATTTTGTTTTAAACAAAAAACCTTAAAATCTTTATAAAATATTATTTATAAATATTGTAAATAATTATTTTTATAAAAATAGACATTATATCGTATTTAATTATGAATTGGTTATAGAAAACCATAGAAATTATACAATATATAATTTCATAAATCATTTGTAAATATAATTATAGGTTATATTTTATATTTTAACTAATAAATTATTATTGAATTATATAAAGAATACATACATATACATCTTGCAAATAAATAAAAATACAAACAATTTCACTACTTGTCCAAAATTTCACAACTCAAATTAAATCCTAAAATCATTAGGTATAAAATCAAACTCAATATATATAATCGTGTACGCAAACCCAAATCCAATCAAATATATCTATTCGCATCGAATACGTATTAAAGACTTAAATACAATTATTACATAGGTATTGATCGTGTTTGATCGTGTATTGCTATTCTGTGAAGTCTTTGTGCATTACATCAATTCGATTTGAGTTTCGTGGCCCCTTTTTATGCTTTTATAATTGTTTCAATGTTTTCCAAACTTGGGAGAAATGTATGCTCACTCGTTTTCAATGCTGTTCATCGTATATTCTATGTTCATACTTGAAATCAATGTAATACTGTTTTGCATGCATACATGATGTTATTTTATGGAACACTCATACAACCATTAATTCCCGGGTTTAGGAACCAACGGTTAGGTATTGGTAGTACTACTGGGTTGACACCCCCACCCTTCGACGATTGGTTAACTTGCGAGTTACCAACACAGCTACCAACAATCCGGCCAAGGGTGAATATATTCCGGCAGATTTATATGCATAACGTCATTAGGTTCGGTTGTCTTAAACACATGTTATGTGGTTTGTGCTTGCAGTATGATTCCATATCAAATTCTATACAGCATCAATTACATGTTTCAACTTAAACCTGCGGAACTCACCAACATTATGTGTTGACATTTTTGAGCATAATTTTTCAGGTGAACATAATCAAAGAGGATAGCTAGAGCAGATGCCTTAGCAGAGACTCTCAGGATTTCAATAAGCTTTGCATTAGTCATGTATATCATTTGTTTCATTTGTGAACTGTGTGTAATTTAGATTTGGAATTAATAAGACTATGATAGTCGTGGAACTGACTAACCACGACACAAGTCACAATTGTGTCGGGCGACGTCATGACACGAGGATTTTGCATATAATATGTCTCTGTAATTATAACAAGTGTTATGACGATCCCGTCCGTCGCATCCTCGTGTTTCCGCTATAAGCGAGGGTGTGACAGATAGTGTGTCGGGTATTGGTCAAACATGGTCAACCGAGGCCAACAGGCAGTCAACATCAAGAAGGTGATGAGACCGAGTCAAGTACAAGTGAGTTCGAGTACGTGAAACGAGTGAAAGGTATAATCGCATGCGCCGCTCATTTAAAACATATATAATTACACTTCATGCATGTTATTTACGTTGAGCTATAATTGTAATATACATAAATAATCAAATGAAAACAAGTGCCACTTGATATGATTATTTGATTTAAAATGGTTAGTTTCAAACACGAGACTTAAATAGTAAATAATAATTATTAAAAAATGACCAAGATAAAAAAAATATGTATTATTGTAAAGAGTGAATTGACGTTTTTCTTCTGATGGTTTGTTCATATTTCTTATTTTCATCCAAAAATGTTTTTCTTACATTTGGCTCCACAAGCTTTGAAAAAGTTATTATTTTTATCAACAAATATGAATTCCGTGAAATATTTTTATCAGCAACACGCAAATATAAATTAGGATTACGTTTTTACATGCAAATTTACATAAGTACCATTTTAACGATAAATATATAACATTTTAAAATAATAGAGCTAGCATCTTTTATGAAAATGATAACTTTTTCTAAACCCTAGGGAGACAAATGCAATATATATACATATATATATACATAGAGGGAGGTTCCCCTAAAAAATAAGTTTTTTTTAAAAAGGCTAAAAAGTAATCTTAGCCTTCTAATTATCTAATTAATTGCTAGAATCAAAGTGTAGGAAAAATAAGCAAAAAATGGTAGTTTGGGTATTTTATAATATTACCTCCGATTGTTGACTTTTTAAAAATTTCCTCTATTTTTTAAATGCTCATAACTTTTTCATACGATATTATTTTTTTAAATAAATTACACTGTAATATCAAGAATTGTTTTCTTTTTAAAATGAGTATAATATTCTTATATATATTTTTAAATGAAAAAAAATTACATGTGAAAACTGTTTTGTTTTAAAGCGAAACAACAAGTTTGTGCTGCTTTTCCATAATACAGTACAAAACATTACGTTTTGTGTTGTAATAACATAAAATATTATGCTCAATGTTGTTTTGTCTAAAAAATAACAAGTTTAGTTCCGTCATACCACATAGTTGCACGTTTTGTGTTGTCTTAAGGTAGAACAACAGATTCTATGTTGTTTTAACGCAAAACATTTTTTTTGTGTTTTAACACAAAGCAACACGTTCTATGTAGTTTAAATGCAAACATCATGTTCTTTATGTTTTAATGCAAAACAACACGTCATGTGTTGCTTCACCACAAAAACAACACCTTTTGTGTCGATTTATAACATAAACAACACACGTTTTTGTTTCTTTTTTTAACAAAAAAGACGTTATGTGATGTTTTAACTCAAATAATTTTGTTTTCAAGCATGTTCTTTTATGATAAAACAACATGAATTATATTCATTTACCGCACAATGTAGCACTTGAAAAAATTCGGCACAATCCAATATTTTAAAATAACTCAGCACAATCCAGCACGTTAAAAAATATAGTATAATGTAGCATATAAAAAATCTAGTGCATTCAGTAAAAAAACTAGCATATTAAATAAAAAGGATAAATCCACTACAACAACTCATCTTTTATCATTTCTTAAATCCAACACATCTAACAAATAGAAAAACATAGCACATACTAATTTGGATCTTTGATTCTTTGCACCGAAGGAGTAGTGGTAGGTGGTAATGATGGTGATAATATGAGAAGTGGCTGGTGCTAGTGGATCAAAAAGAGAATGTGAGTCAAATAAAAAAAATGATGCGAAATTATGTTGTATTATATTTTTTGTGTTGTATTATGTTAAAACAGCATATTCTTTGCTGTATTACGTCAAAAAAACATTATGTGTTGTATTACATCTAAACAGCACATTATGTGTTGTATTACGTCAAAACAGCACATTACGTGATGTATTATGTCAAAACAGCAAATTATGTGTTGTATTACGTCAAAACAGCACATTATGTACTGTATTATGTAAAAACAACACTTACTGTGTTGCTGTATGTGTTGTTTAACGATCCTTCGTGTACGGAAAACGATGTGATCTTCCTTCTTGCCTATTGCTCGGTTTTGACCACAATTGGAACCTCGTCAAAATTGGAACCTTGTCAAACTCGATTTTGACCGCAATCTTCCTTCGGGATATTTGATCGGTTTCAAAACATTAGCCGACTTTTCTTCTCTTATGATTTTTGCTACTTTGTTTAGTTTAGTGATTGATATCTTAGAAACGGACGGAATTCCTCCCACTACTCGGTGACGTCCTAAATGTCTAACTCGTCAAACTGGAAGATATAGCCTGTTAAAATTGCACCTTCTCTGTTGTCGTATAAGTAGCGATAGTTTAATGTCGCCATTAATGGTTGAAACCAATGGTTGTATCTCTCTCTCTTTTAACAAAAAAAATCTACTATGTTTTGGAGGTGAGGTATTTATAGTCGGTTTAGCTTGCTTTTATAAGCCTTTAAAAATTCTTCAAGCGGAAAATGTTTCTTTCACATTTTTTATTATACTCAAACTTGTGTTGCATTTTGATAAAATATAAAAGAGACTAATGGGTGTTTTAGGACAAAAATACTCTTTAACCCTAATTTGAAGAATGTCATATGCCATCTCCTTGTTCCTTCTTAGCCTACTTTGGCAAAACTTATTTTTCATTTGAACCTCTACCTACACACATACACATACACATACACACACACACATATACATATATATATAATATATATATATATATATATATATAGGAGGTTCAAATAAAAAATAATATTTGCCTAAGAAGTGTAAGAAGAAATGAGGTGGTGACATGTGGCAAAACTAGAAAATAGGGTTAAAGGGTATTTTTGTCTATTAATCATTTAATCTATTAATAATTAATCTAATTCACTTTCTCCTTTTAAAAATGTAGCACATTTCTTTTACACACTATATTCACCCAAAATTCTATGAAAAAATAACCTCAAAATACAACCAACGCCTAAATGTCTCTCGTTGTCTTAAACTTCATAATTACATACAACTAATCGGTGATTATAGATGTTAACTTGAGTGGTCGGTACTAATCGATAATGTTTTAAGACAATGATTTGGTAGTCAATGATATAGGTAATTGGAGGTACTGAATAATAAAGGGGGATGATATCAATGATCAATGATACTCAAATGATATTTGTTTTATCACACATAGTTGTCACGTTGATTGTTCAAGCACAAAACTATACGTAGATTGTTGTTCTAACGCAAAACAACACCAGACGTGTTATATTAACGCAAATAATGAACATTAAAATGACAAAGAAAGTGTTATTTCTATGTTGTTTGATATTTTAACATAATACATCATAGAAACAACACATGAGACTTTGTTGTTTTGATGTAAAACAACATAGAACATGTTACGCAAAACCACGTAAAACTGTGCTATTTGACAAAACAACACAAAACTGTGCTGTTTGACGCAACACAACATAAAACTATAATATTTTTATAAAATACAACATAATTTTATGCTGTTTTGATGAAATACATCATAAAACTATGTTTTTTGACGTAAAATAGCACAAAGTTGTGCTGTTTTTATGAAATACAACACAATTTTGTGTTGTTTTAT
Organism: Flaveria linearis; assembly: GCA_024085815.1. Classification (NCBI taxonomy): domain Eukaryota; kingdom Viridiplantae; phylum Streptophyta; class Magnoliopsida; order Asterales; family Asteraceae; genus Flaveria; species Flaveria linearis. The sequence continues at coordinate 80,336 of JABSNV010000261.1, forward strand.
GAAATACAACACAAAAACATTAAAGTACAACATAATTTCACATAATTTGTTTTTATAAAAAATATAGTAATACTATACTCAATTTAAAGAAGAAAAAATGCTTGATTTTATGGTGTAATTTGTTTTAAAACATAATCTACCATGAAAAAGTTATAAACGTTTAAAAAAATTAGGAAAAACTCAAAAAAGTCAACAAAAGTGGTTACATACTCAAAATACTCTTTCACTTTTTTATTTGCAACATTATCATATTAGTCATTGATTAAGAAATAAAAAGCCTACATCATTTCTTAATCTTCTTAGGTAAAATATATTTTTAGTGGAACATCACTCTATGTATATATATATGTATGCATGTGTGTGTATATATATATGTATGTATATGTATATATGTAGGGAGAGGTTCAAATAAAAATTAATTTTACTTAAGAAGTGTAAGAAGAAATGAGGTGACGAAATGTGACAAAACTAAAAAATAGGGTTAAATGGTATTTTTGGTCAATTAACCATTTCATCTAATTCTATTTCTCCTTTTAAAAATGTAGCACATTTGTTTTACACACTTTATTCACCCCAAAATCCTATGAACAATTAACCTCAAAATACAACAAAGCCTAAATGTCTTTAGTTGTCTTAAACTCAATAATTATATACAACAACTAATAAATGATTAGAGGTATTAACTTGAGTGGTGGGTGTTAATCGATAGTGTTTTAAAACAATGATTTGATAGTCAATGATACCGGTAATTAGAGGTGATAAATAATGGCGGTGGATGACATCAATGATCAATTATACTCGAATGTCAACCGTTTTATCACACTTAGTTGTCGTGTTGATTGTTCAAACACAAAACAACACATAGATTGTTGTTATAGCGCAAAACAACACAAAACGTGTTATATTAACGCAGATAGTGAACATTAAAATAGCAAAGAAAGTGTTGCTTCTATTTTGTTTGATATTTTGACATAATACACCACAGAAATAACATATGATACCTTGTTGTTTTAATGTAAAACAACATAGAACATTTTACGTAAAATAGCACAAAACTGTATTATTTGACAAAAACAACACAAAATGTGCTGTTTGGCTTAAAACAACACAAAACTGTGATGTCTATATGAAATACAACACAGTTTTGTGATATTTTGATGAAATACAACACAAACTGTGTTGTTTGATGCAAAAAAACATAAAATTATTTTTTTTGTAAAAAAATATAAAAGTACTATACTCTATTTAAAGAGGAAAAAATGTTTGATTTAAGGGTGCAATTTATTTTAGAAATTAATCTACCATGAAAAAAATTATAAACTTTTAAATTTTTTGGGGAAAACTTAAAAAAGTCAATAAAAGTGGTTATATACTCAAAATACACTTCCACCTTTTTCTTTGCAGGATCATCATATTAGCCATTTATTAAGAAATAGAAGGCTAATATAATTTCTTAGCCTTTTTTGGTAAAATATAATTTTTAGTGCAACCTCCTTTAATATACAATATATATATATATATATATATATATATATATATATATATATATATATATATATATATATATATATATATATATATATATATATTGTCACACCCCCGCTGATAGCGGAAACACAAGGGCGTGACGGACGGGATCGTCATAACGCATTGGGGGTCTAAGAGAATTACTATAAGGCGTTCTCCGTAAATGGGTCATGACGACGCTCGACACATATGAACAAGTGTCAAGATCAATCACTCCATTTCGAATAACCAATGAAATATGTTCACCAAAAGTTTCAACAAAACCAAATAGTCCAAAGCACAATAAATAATCCAAGATCCAACAAGCACACCATCAAAACATCCAGACATAATTGGTCCAAAAGTGTCATAAATAAATAAGACCAAATAAAAGTCCAAAACAGTCTAATGCTCTCGAGAGAGCGGTCCCATCTAAGTCCACATCCATTCCACTTATGCATTGTTACCTGAAAAGACATGCTCATAAAGGTCAACATACGTTGGTGAGTTCACAGTTTTAATGTACAAAACAAGCCGTGTATCCATGTAAAAACAGAAAAGAGAGTGTGTGAGTAAGAGAACATAGTAGCCATAGAATCCATACAAATCAATAGTCATGCCCATGTCCACAACCGGATTATATTCACCCAAGGGCTCGCCCAAGGCCAAGTTAGTCTTAGCTAGCATACCAACAACAAGGGTGGGGTGTCAGCCCGTTATTACTAACAATACCTCTCCATGACAGTCCAGTCCACATACAGTCCAAGTACAGATAGCACATTTGTAAGAACTTTAGACTAAATCCTATGGACCAAACCACACACAAGTTGTTTATAACACGGCGTAGAACAAAACATTTGAGCAAGCTTTTCCCCCAAGAAAATATATTAAAAAGGTGCCGTGAAACTCACCTTGAATGTGAAGAAATAACTTGAACAAAAACTTCAAAGAGTTGGGTAACGAATGATCAAACGCCTATAATTAATTACAATAAAAGAATCTTAAGACGAATCAAAAGGGAATTGATACGTTCGGTCGGTTTCGGTTCGGTTCGGGTCTGGCATTCGACTCACACTTAAAATGTATGTCTTTATATACATATATAAATACATACATACATACACACACACACATATATATATATATATATGTTTACATAATATATATATAATAATTTGATTACTAGTTTAATTACACCCAACACGTACTACTCATAGCTACAACCTAATAATACGCACATAACCGACCCATAAGATAAATTATAAATTATATGAATGTTACTCACACTATGTCGTCCTTAGCACGCTATACACGTACCAATTATAATACACATATAAATCATTCATAACACCCAAACACCACAAAATATATATTACACATAATACATATCTACACACTATATGTATATAAATCCAACTCATGCATTCATCCACAAACACACCACATTCAACAGAAACATATATATATATATATACATGACTACAATTGCAAGAACACACACATTCAACATTTGCCTCCTTCGTTTCATACGCATAGAACACATTGCATAGAATGTACAGCCATATATAAACAATAAATATACACACCCATATGCAATTTGTTTCTTATTCTAACTCAAACAAAGAGAAACATGCACATGTATACATACATACGACAGAAAGGTTTATCACACAAAAAGACACACACCCTATATATATATATACGGCAGCATACACATACGAACAGAAACATATATATATATACGCAGCAACATACATACATACGCATCAACATACATACATACATAGCAGCATACATACATACGCAGCAACATACATACATACACAGAATATACATACATACACAGCAACATGCATACATACGCAGCAACATACATACATACGCAGCAACATACATACATACGCAGCAACATACATACATACACAGCAGCACACATACATACGCAGCAACATACATACATACAGCATATACATTCACGCACACAGCAGCCTTCGGCTGCTATGTTTTTGCTTCTCGACACACACACACACGCATATACAACCATATACATACACGGTTACATACACACACACATGTACAATCGTATACACTCATAGATACATACATATACATACGAACGCGCACCATATACGTGTATGAATCAACCCGAAACGAAACCGATTCAAACCGCGACGTAAACCGAAACGAAACGTAACGAAACGTAACGAAACGAAACAAAACGAGTTCCACAATGACCGGTTACCTGCGAAGCGGCTAAACGGCGAGGCGGCGGCAACCGGCGGTGGCTAACGGCGGCGAATTGAGCTTGAAAGGGTGGTGAACGTGTGACGGCAGTAGGGTTCACGATTTTTGGGGTGTTCGGTCGAGAGTCGCGATGGTGAACGTGTATATATATATATATATATATATATCGTGTATATATATATATATATATATATATATATATATATAGGTAGAGGTTCTAATAAGAAATAATTTTTGCCTAAGTATGCTAAGAAGGAATAAGAAGATGACATGTGGCACTCTTAAAATTAGGGTTAAAGGGTATTATGGTCCTAAAACACACTCATTAGTCCCGTTTGTATTTTATCAAAATGCAGCACAATCTGTAACCAACCACCATCTCCCCCAACCATCTCCCTCCATCACATCCGATCGATTGGGGCTTCAATCGAGCAGGTGGTTAAAGCACATCCGATCGATTAGGGCTTCAATCGAGCAGGTGGTTAAAGCTTCAATCGAGAAGGTGGTTAGGGCTTCAATCGAGCAGGTCTACCTTCAGCACATTGGCACAGGTGAATCCTCTCCTCTGCTTCGATCTTCTCTCCGATCTCATATCCTCCATTGATGAAGAGCCCAAGGTCTGGGTATCTAACTATCTATGACTCTGTACGGTTGATTGTGATTGTGTGATTTGTTTCGCTTCAATACTGATACGGTGATTTTGTTCGTTAACGGTTCTAAAAAGTCTGTGTATCTAACCGATCTCATATCCTCCATTGATGAAGAGCCCAAGGTCTGTGTATCTAACTATTTATGAAAGCTGTGCTGTTTTATGAAATATAGCACAGCTTTGTGCTGTTTCATTAAACAGCACAACAGCACAGCTTTGTGCTATTTTATGAAACACAGCACAGCCTTGTGCTGTTTTATGAAACACAGCACAGCCTTGTGCTGTTTTATGAAACACAGCACAGCCTTGTGCTGTTTTATGAAACACAGCACAGCCTTGTGCTGTTTTATGAAACACAGCACAGCCTTGTGCTGTTTTATGAAACACAGCACAGCCTTGTGCTGTTTTATGAAACACAGCACAGCCTTGTGCTGTTTTATGAAACACAGCACAGCCATGTGCTGTTTTATGAAACGCAGCACAGCCTTTGCTGTTTTATGAAACACAGCACAGCTTTGTGCTGTTTTATGAAACACAGCACAGCCTTGTGCTGTTTTATGAAACACAGCACAGCCTTGTGCTGTTTTATGAAACACAGCACAGCCTTGTGCTGTTTTATGAAACACAGCACAGCCTGTGCTGTTTTATGAAACACAGCACAGCCTTGTGCTGTTTTATGAAACACAGCACAGCCTTGTGCTGTTTTATGAAACACAGCACAACGTTGTGCTGTTTTATGAAACACAGTACAGCCTTGTGCTGTTTTATGAAACACAGCACAACTTGTGCTGTTTTATGAAATGCAGCACAAAAACGTTAAAAATGTAGCACAACTTCACATAATTTGATTTTTTTTTGTAAAAAACTATAGCAATATTATACTCAAATTAAAGAGAAAAAAATGCTTGATTTTATGGTGTAATTTATTTAAAAAAATAACGTCGTATGAAAAAGTTATCAGCATTTAAAAAAATAGGGGGAAATTTTAAAAAGTCAACAATTGTGGGTAATATAATAAAATACCCAAATTACCCTTGATTACTTATTTTTTCTACACTTTGATCTTAGCCCTTAATTAGATAATTAGAAGGCTAGGATTACTTCTTAGCCTACTTAGGGAAAAATTAATTTTTAGGGGAACCTCCCTCTATATATATATATATATATATATATATATAAATTATTGCAATTTAGTCCACAACTTTAAATTAATTATTCCCTCAAGTTTAGTTAAATTACACTTTAAACCCTGAACTTTAATTATAATAATTATAATAATATTAATAATAATATTGATTTTAATAATAATAATACTAATAATAATAATAGTATTAATTACACTAATTAGTAAATAAATTTTATTAATTGTCATTTATATAACATTTGACAAGTTGAGATTATTATAACACTAGGGTTGACACGAAACGGTTGTACGAAAGGATTCGATAAAAAAATGAATTAATCACGCGAAATGATAAATGTACGGAAAGAATTAACGAGTTTCGAGTCAATTGACGGACCTGAAAGTGACGGATGTCACATATATATGTGTGTGTGTGTTATCTACAATATATATTCAGAAATTATATTATATATAATCTATATAACATATGATATCTATAATATATATATATATATATATTATAATTTATTATATATATATTTTAAAATTTTAACTCGTGTAACACACAAATATCTAACCTGGTATATTAATATATGAAAATCTATAAAAAGTATATTTATATTTATACTACATTATAAAATAAGATTTTTTAGTTACACGTGAAAACTTTTGGTGAATATTAAACTTTATTTCCCGTCTCTCTCTATTTTAAATAATTTTACTGATTATAAATAAATAAACTAAATAATTAAATATCCAAAATATTAATATTCTTATTTAGTAAATTATCAAAACAATACTAAATTATCTTAAAATACAATTTTATAATTATTGATTTTATTAGTTATTATTTAATTGTATTATTTATATTTCGTAGTCGTTAATGAAATTTAACATAGAAAAAATTAATAATATTTAATGATTTTAATATATTATATTTATTTTACTCATGTACATAACTTATAACCTAATATAGTAATTTTTTAACAAATGTGAGCGGTAAATTAAAAAAAATCATCCGTTTTAGAGGAATATTAATATTTACAATTACAATGTTCAAGAGAGAGATATTGGGAAGCGAATTAAAATACTATTTTATAATTATTGATTTTATTAGTTATTATTTAATTGTATTATTTATATTTCGTTAGTCGTTAATGAAATTTAACATAGAAAAAATTAATAATATTTAATGATTTTAATATATTATATTTATTTTACTCATGTACATAACTTTATAACCTAATATAGTAATTTTTTAACAAATGTGAGCGGTAAATTAAAAAAATCATCCGTTTTAGAGGAATATTAATATTTATAATTACAATGTTCAAGAGAGAGATATTGGGAAGCGAATTAAAATACAATTTTATAATTATTGATTTTTATTAGTTATTATTTAATTGTATTATTTATATTTCGTTAGTCGTTAATGAAATTTAACATAGAAAAAATTAATAATATTTAATGATTTTAATATATTATATTTATTTTACTCATGTACATAACTTTATAACCTAATATAGTAATTTTTTAACAAATGTGAGCGGTAAATTAAAAAAAATCATCCGTTTTAGAGGAATATTAATATTTACAATTACAATGTTCAAGAGAGAGATATTGGGAAGCGAATTAAAATACAATTTTATAATTATTGATTTTTATTAGTTATTATTTAATTGTATTATTTATATTTCGTTAGTCGTTAATGAAATTTAACATAGAAAAAATTAATAATATTTAATGATTTTAATATATTATATTTATTTTACTCATGTACATAACTTTATAACCTAATATAGTAATTTTTTAACAAATGTGAGCGGTAAATTAAAAAAAATCATCCGTTTTAGAGGAATATTAATATTTATAATTACAATGTTCAAGAGAGAGATATTGGGAAGCGAATTAAAATACAATTTTATAATTATTGATTTTTATTAGTTATTATTTAATTGTATTATTTATATTTCGTTAGTCGTTAATGAAATTTAACATAGAAAAAATTAATAATATTTAATGATTTTAATATATTATATTTATTTTACTCATGTACATAACTTTATAACCTAATATAGTAAATTTTTAACAAATATGAGCGGTAAATTAAAAAAAATCATCCGTTTTAGAGGAATATTAATATTTACAATTACAATGTTCAAGAGAGAGATATTGGGAAGCGAATTAAAATACAATTTTATAATTATTGATTTTTATTAGTTATTATTTAATTGTATTATTTATATTTCGTTAGTCGTTAATGAAATTTAACATAGAAAAAATTAATAATATTTAATGATTTTAATATATTATATTTATTTTACTCATGTACATAACTTTATAACCTAATATAGTAATTTTTTAACAAATGTGAGCGGTAAATTAAAAAAACTCATCCGTTTTAGAGGAATATTAATATTTACAATTACAATGTTCAAGAGAGAGATATTGGGAAGCGAATTAGCATCATTTCCCATTTAGGCCCCTATTCCATATTCCCCATTTTCCTTGTCTTTTTCTCACCATTTAGTGAAATAAATATTTTGTCAAAAATATTTATTAAAACAGTATATATATTTTCTTAAAAAATAACTTTATTAAATATTTAATGCCGTATATTTAATTTAGCAATTTGAAAATACATCTTCATCATTGGATAGCCATATTTTCATATTTTTAAAACCAATCAAAATTTTATCACATGTATTTAAACCAATTAAATCTTATTTGTCTTTACTACAAACCTTATTGTAGAAAAGTTTTTCCTTGATTTATATTTTATTGTTTATCACACATATATTATACTTTAATAAAATAAAATAAGCGTTTTCATAGCCGTTAAAGGGGACAATTTTATATATTTCTAACTATCAAGATACTAAAAAAACTCTTAATCTACTTCAATTATTCACTTATACATTCACATTACAGGATTTAAACTCTTGATTAGAGATGCAAACGAGTCCAGCCACTCGCGAGGTACTCGAGTTTAAATCAATAAAAAGCTCGAAACAAATATAGTTTTATTGAGCTCGAGCGAAGCCCGAACTTGAAAAAAACTCACTTAATTATCGAGCCCGGGCCCAAGCTTCACATGTTAAGCTTGAGTCAGTTCACGAGCCTAAATAAGTTTTTTAGTTATATATTTATTTTTTAAATTATTAATTATATATTATTTAATTTACTATGTTGTATAAATAATTTTATTATATATAAAATTATGATAAAAATAATTAAATAACATATAAAATGTTATACGTAAATTATACAACTACAATGACATATAAAATTAAAATTAATGTATAAAAAATAATAACTAGATAATAAACGAGTCAAGCATGAGCTTGCAAAGTACTTGACAAGCCGAGGTCGAGGCATAAAAAAAAGCTCGAAATGAACCGAACTCGAGCTATAAAAATATAGCTCAAAATGAACCGTTGTCGAGCTCAAGCTCTCTAAAGACAAACCAAATAACGCTCGAGCCTATATGAGTTCAGACTTGACTGGTTATTTTCACCCCTACTCTCGATCTTCTACATGAAGAGAAAACACACATTGCCATAGGATGTCTTTCAAGACTTATAAAACATAAGTTTTTTTTAATTATGTATTAATATTAAAATATCGCTTACTATACGTACAATATATTTTCTTAAAATTGAATCAAACATTAAATTAAACATAATACCAAGACCAAAACCCACCCACCAAAAACCCTTTTTTTATCTATCCTTTCGTTCTCTCACCTTCTCTCCTGCTTTTCAACAGCGACTAGTGAGTGTTTTCTTCAATCATCACCAGATACCCCCAATTTAATTTATATTCGATCGATTCTTATGCATTTTCTTCAAATGGGTTTGCAATGATGATCGTCTTTAATCGCTGATCGTCTTAAATTTGTGTTTTTAGGGGTAACAAGAAAAGGGTTTTGCAGAGCAGGGTTTCTTGCATCATAGCAAGAACACACATTGCGATTGCAGAGATGAAGAAGAAAGGGAAAAGGGCTCCGAAGAATGAAGAAGATTCTGAAGAATGGTGTTTCGTCTGCAAAGATGGTGGTGATATGATCATCTGTGAACATAAGTGAGTGTTTAAAGATCGTTGCGTTTCTTTATGCTAGAATTTACACCTTGTTTGAATGCATGTTTCATAGATTCCAGGGTGTTTTGGTCTTTTAAGTTGGATGAAGATTTGAGTTCATGAATCCCCACATCAATTGTTACGGAGGATGTTGATGATAAAAAAATATTATTATTTAATTTACTTTTAGCCTTTTACTTATGGTTTGTTCATTGTTCTAAGCATTCACAAGCATTCAAGCTTGTTGGATATCATACTTTTATGGCAGAAACCTTTTTTTATTATTAATTTTATTATATATTTTTGGCAGCATTATGAAAATGTGAACTTACTGTCTTTACTGATACTTATTTCAGGGATTGCTTTAAATCATACCATCCTGAATGTGTGGCATTTGATGATTCATCTGGGAAATCTAAAAGCCGGTTTATATGCGGTATGCGATTGTAGGCTTAAAAAACCAACTTGATTACAGAAATTGTTATGAATATAATGGTAGTTTTTGCCGATTGAACTAGTTTTTATGGTGATTCTGAAATAATTTGATATTTTTCTTGTTTTCAGAATTGCATAAATGTGACATTTGTGGAAGAACTCCTGATATCCAGTGTTACTGCTGTACGACAAGTGTTTGCGGACGCTGTATCAAATCTGCTGATTTTGTTCATGTTAGAGGGAAGAAAGGATTCTGTGAAAGCTGTTTGAAGCTTACACTACTTGTGGAAGAAAAGAAAGATGTTGACTCGGATGGGGTATTATTGGAAAATTACCATTGTGACCTTGTTTAGGTTTCACTGCTGAATCAAACATGATTTTAGATAATTATTTTGAATGGGTAGAAATTACATTGTATAATTTTCAGTTATAAGTTGAAAACCTTTTAAATCCTCATTTAGATTAAAACAATAAGTTGGATGTATTAATCAAAAGAGAAGAAAAGATAGATACCTCATATGGTAACTGTGCATACGTTGGGTACTTTTTTGTGTTGTTTTCGTATCATTATTGGCTTATTTTATTTGTAGAATTCAATGATGATTGAATTCAACATGATATTTTGTGAACAATTCTTAGCTTGAAATTTGTTTTTTGCAGGAAACTATTGACTTTAACAATCGGAACACGTATGAGACACTGTATAAGGAATATTGGGAGATTATTAATGAAACTGAAAAGTTGACTCTTGAGGAGCTTTTATCTGCCAAATTGAAGTTGAAATCTGGGAAGAATTATGCTTCAGATAAATGTGATGACAGTGATGAGTACCAATGTTCAGATTCTGAAGAAAATGATGACATGAAACCACATGTTTCTGGAAAGAAATTAAAAAGATCAAGGCCTGAATCATCAGGGAAAAAAGTCAAATCAAAAACCAAAACGAAAGTCAAAGGGGAAGCTAAAGCGAAATCAAACAAGGAAGAATTCACAGGATGGGGATCAACGCGTGTCATTGAATTTCTTACTCACATAGGGAAAGATACATCTGATCCATTATCTCAACGTGAACTAGAAAATATCGTTAAGAGATATAGTGCAGAAAAGAATCTAATCCAAAAGAACAAGATAGAGTGTGATGAGTGGTTAAAGTCTATTTTTAAGAGAAAAACTATAAGGATGAACAGGATTTATGACTCTTTGGAGACCCATTTGGCTGAAAATCAGGTTTCGTCAGATGAAGATGAAGATGAAGAAGAAGATGATTTCAGATATGATTCAGAGGAAGTTGGTCATGAAGATAAGGTGTTGGTGGTCAATAAGAGGAAGAAAAAGAATAACGATGACCAAGCAGTAGAGAAAAAAGAGGATTCGATTGATGTTTCGCATTACCATTTTGCAGCAATTGTGCCTGAAAACATTAGGCTTGTGTATTTAAAAAGGAGTTTAGTGCAGAAATTTACAAAAGAACCAGAGACCTTTGAGAGTAAAGTAGTTGGAAGTTTTGTGAGAGTTAAAGATGATGTGAATGGTTGCTATTCAAAGGGCTTTTATCAGCTTATGCAAATAACAGGTTTGTTCTTCTAGATATTAATAGTAAGTTCCAGTTTTTAAAATTAGTTGTCATTGGGCATTAGTTTAGGGTTAGTGTTTGGGCATACTATTGTTGTCTAAAGTTGAATCATTATATTATCAGTTGTTTGAGAGTGTTTGGCAACTTCTTTTTATTTAATATATATGTAGTTTTTTATATATGGATGATTATTTATCTTTTATAATATTCTTCAGGTGTAAAGAAATGTTTGGTTGGTGAAAATGACCAAACTTTTATTCTGCAAACGTTAGAGACGGATATCTGCATCACTTCACTATCGGATGATGATTTCTCTGAGGTGAACTGCCATTAAACTTTTAAAGATAATGCTATATTTGTAAACCATTTTTTATCCTTTTATTTCTAAACATAAAGTGCAAAAGTATATCACTCTTTATATTAGATGATGACAAACCAAACTGGCTGGTTTGGGCGGATTGGCTGGACCAGCTGATTTAGCAAGTTGGTGGATGGCGGTTTGGTGGTTCGTACTGATTTTTAATTTTTTTTTTCAAAATTGTTAGCTTGTATTGGAATTTCTAAATGGATATAAGTGGTTTATAAAATCTTGTAAGTAATTGCATATTTGAAAATGAGAAAAAATAAAATAAAAAGGAAAATGGCTGGTTCTAAGTTGCAAAATGTCGGGTGGGCTTGTAAACGCCCAAAATTGGTAGCTTTTGCTTGTTGAAAATGATGTTTTATGAACTTTTGCCTTTAGTTGGTGATGAAAATGGATATGAATTCTCTTTTGAATATTCTGTAAAACCATAAACTGTTTTTGAACCTTATTATTTCAGGAAGAATGTCAAGATTTGAAAAAGAAAGTGAAAGCTGGCATACTTAATAAGCTTGAATTGGTAAGCCTAAAGTCACTATGTTTTCTTCATTTGTATATTAATATATAGGGAGAACTACACATACCCCCTTATAAACTTGCAAAAGGGTGAACTACACATACCCCCTTATAAACTTGCAAAATTACATATTCCCCAAAACAGAAGTTTTCAATGCATAATGTACAATGGTCTTCAAGCATCATTTGGGGGAATATGTAATTTTTCTCGTTTAGAGGGGATATATGAAATTGCTATGTGTGCGTGTGGGTGTGTATGCATATCTACATATAAAACTGACCATGTTGACTTGTATGACAGACGGTTCTTGAAGAAAAGGCTAGGAGTTTGCACAGGGACATCATGTCACATGTACAATCAACCATTCAAATTTTATGTTTCTTGACAAAACCTCCTAAGTCCTAACCTTTTTACTGCAAAACCTTTTTTCAAATATTGTTTTTCGTTAATGTTATTACTTATTTAAGTATTTTAGACTTTTAGTTGATTATTGTTTTTGCTACTTGTTATAATAATTTCTTTTTTTGGTCAATCAGTGGATTCCCCGAGAGCTTAGCCTATTGAAACATCGTATCGATCAAGCAAATGAAAAAGGATGGAGAAAAGAATATCCTTATTTTAGTATTGATGGATTGATGGAACTTACTTTATAGTTTATACAGATTTAATTTAGCGCGTCCGTGGTCCAGTTTGGCTGGTTTTGTCAAAATTTTTTCCAAATTGCAAAGTACAAACTGGCCGAGTTGGTTGTGGGTGGCTGGAGCAGCTAAAACGGTTCGGTTTGGACGGTTTTTTATGTCATTGTTTTTCAAACTCATTAGTTTGTGTTACAATTATGAAAATGATACAGTTCAATAATATTATAAGTATGCAAAACTACATAGAATGAATAAAAAATAAAGAAAACAAGCTCGGCTAACGGCTAGCTTGGTTTATGTGATTGGTTCTAAATATTAAACTTAAAATCTATCGTTAAATCGTGTTTTACTAACTATAAACCAGTGAACCAAACTGTTTGAATCTCAAACTGGCCTATTTTTTCAGGCTGGATGGTTCTATTAGTTTCTGACGGTTTATGAACACACTTTAATAGCCAAAACAATTACTAATGAGATCTTCATGTGGTCCTTAATCAATGCGTCTATCTTACACTCTTTGACTACTTGAAAAGAAGGGAACTCTTACTAAATGAAACAAACAAGCAAAAATTACTTGAAAAGGTCCCAAGTGTGATTCCAGATGTTGAAGATGACAACAAAGATTCACCAAAATCCATACTCGCACATACATCATCTGCTGTTTTCGGGATCACTTCCGGTATGATTAATTTTCTGTAAATATTTTCAAGAAACACATCATGTTTAATTAATAATTGGCAATTTGTATGTGCAGAAGAGATCAAACAAGAAGTTCCTGCATCAGAAACGTATGAAATGGCGATGAAACTGGAGAAGTTTTTTGGTACCCTAGAGAAGCAAGGGAAGTCAAGAAAACCATCTGTGGTCAAAAGCTCAAGTCAATTATTTGACTTTAGTAAAGATAAGTCGAGCATTGATGATCTAAGCAAGGAGGACGTTGAAGACACCGAAAGCTCTCAGTGGTATGTTACAAGCGCGAGTGGTGATAAGGTAGGGCCTGTTTCATTGTCTGTGCTCAAGAACTGGAGCCAGGCTCAAGCTGCATCAAAATCCAAGATTTATAAGATAACTGAAACCGAAGAACAGGCTAAGCCACTGACTGCTGTGCTTCATCTTGCTTTTTTTAGAAAGTAAATCTCTTATCAAGGGTAATTGAAACTCACTGACTGCTGTGCTTCATCTTGCTTTTTTTAGAAAGTAACTCTCTTATCAAGGGTAATCGAAACTTGTGTTTTGACTTTGCTGGAAGTCAAACTAGTATGTGCAGTTAATAAGTCTATTTTAGTGGTGGTATTATGCAAGGGACCAGAGGTTTTTGGAATCATGTTGTTTATAGTCAAGAACAGGTAAGACTGGTCTCATTATGTTTAAACTCTGGTTTTAGTCCTCTATGCTTAAATAATGTTGTGTTTAGTTTTTGAGTTCTTGCTTCACCCTCGTATGGATAAAATAGCTTTGTTGATTGTTCATGCAGCATTTGCTCAATACTATAGATGACCAACCGAACAAATTTGAGTAAATTGGCTGACGCACACTTACATTATTAAGTTTTATTTGTTATAATAATTAGGAGGTTGTATTGTAAAAAAGGCTAACTATAAAAATGCTTTTAAAATTGTAGTTATACATAGGTGTAGCCATTCATGACACAATCCATAGACATGCATGATAGTAATCGGGTTTTCAATTGTTATGTTTTAATCTATTTTAATTAAACGGATCGTTACTGAAATTACTTTAACTGTTAAATCATTCAAGTAAAGCATCAACCATTTAATTTATCAGGTCCGCCACACTAACCCATCCAGAATACATTCAAATATTTAACGTGTTTATTAAAATTACTCAAATGGTCCAACACATTTACAACTTGCATACAACATGTTTAAAAGCTGTCAACATGTTTTTAAGCTGTCAACATGTTTTTCTCGTGTAGGATAAACAGCTCTATTTAGGTTACTTGATTGTCAAGTGTCAGGATGAGGTCGATGTCTTTTGACACAAACACACAAGTCATGTTTGGTTTCAACAACTCAACCTAGTAATCCAACACATTTAACACCATAGAACTTAAAATATAAGGTTCTGTGTAGTTGAATGAATTTTGAAAACATTTCATATCAACTCATTTGATATTTTAGACGTAAAACATACTACGAATGAGTTAACATTTTGTTTCTACACATAGAAGACTTATCTGGTACAAAGATTTTAATATCACTAGCAAGTTGAGACGACATAAACACAGTTCAATTAATCAGAGACAAGTGACGAACATGTGCAGGTTGTCTAGAATTAAGCATACATTTTTGGCCTTTTTGTCTGCTATAATGAAACTTGCTTGGTTATTCTATAAATGCTCTCATTTCCATGCATCAGATGACCAAAAGTTCTGTAAGCTTTCTTCACATGGCATTTCCCGTTTCAGCAGTTTCTTTCCTATAAGCTTGCAGTCTCTCTTTCAATTTCTTACTTTCTTCAAAATTCGCCTTCCTCTTTACTGCTTTCTGCCAGTGGTAACCATGAAAACAGTTAAAAATATGAAAAAACTATAATCTCAGTTATAAAATTTTAAATGATTTCCCATCCTTGTAACCTTTTGAATTCATATATTGTAATAAAAAGATACAAAAATTAATAAGGAGAAAAAGGCTTACTTCCTGACGGAAACACTTATCAAGCTTTATCTTTAGATCTGTGCACTCACCAAAGAATTTTCCATAAGGATGGTCATCATGGCACTTCTGAAACAGTTCAATTATCTATAACAAACAAGACAAAATGCACGGAACATCAATTTCAAGGATTCTATATACAGAAGACCTACAGGAGCCACATTTATATCCGACACTTGTTAGAAAGACATGGTATGATGTCAAGCTTTGTTCTTTCATGTTCGACACTTGAGCAAGTTGCACTTCTGTTTATGTATGTACAGAGCAGCACTTAGAAAAGTCCCAGGGGGTTGCGACCTTGTGTTTCATGTTTTTGCGTAGATGTAACCAAAATTAGTTTAAGAAGAGTATTCTTTGACCCAAAATGCACACATGAGTGGCTTTACAATCCACTTGCATGGTGTGGGGTGATGATAATTATGTTTCAGACCTCTTTCTATAGTTGCTCCAAAGACAGCAGACACAAACTCAACATGGTGCAGACTTTGAGGTCTCTTCTAAATATTAATTGGGCCACATATAATGATTATAATCTATAGAACCTTTTGGGAAATTAGGCATCAGTCTGTATGCATCCTAAACGTAGAATTCACCTGTTCCTCGACAAGTGAAAACATCAAGATTTCATCATCAGTGTGGAGTGAGACCAGTTTTTTAAGAAATGTGATTCACATGGTCAGATTCAGAACACAAAAGGTATCAGAAACCCGTGTTCATCTCCAAATCAACAACCTAATTTTAAATCCTATGTCATCCATAATGTAGAGTAAAACAATGTCTTGTACCTGAGACTGATTCAATCAACAAATATCCCAAACTTGTGATTTGGAGTGGTCGATCTCGGATATGGATAAATTCAGTTAGACTTAACACATACAATAAGTATCCAAAATTTGTGACAGCACGAAAAGATTTATATTTGACGTTATTGCAAATTCATATTCAAGACAGTTTATCTCTCCCTCCACATTATAAATGAAACAAATTTCATGAATGATTCCCAGATTGCTGCTATGCTCAACATTATGGGTAAAAAAATAATAATCCCATTGTTGTAGGCAAAGAATGGTTTTTATATATTTGCTTGTTTCCCAAATCCAACCCAATTACTCCACACTCATATGATGAAACAAAAAAACAAATCTAAATGTTCCCACGTGACATACTAATTTAAATGTAGGTTATACAAATAAAGACTGATTACTAGTGAGCATTCTCTTTAGATGATACGGCGCACAATTCAAATCCAAAAGAGTCCTTAAAGTTCTGCCTCGAAGTTTGCACCACGTTCGGTATGCATGACTACTATCTCTGAAATCTACATGTTGAGTACATGAGGAAGAACTCTAAAATATAACCATTATTGTCTTCGATGCTATCCAATAAGATTACAAAGTGACTCGTGTGTGCATCGTTTGGTTAGATCTACGCAAAAACACGAACCACACGATAGCAAAGCCCTCCCACCAAACTCATGGGACTTTTCCAAGTGTCGCTCTCCGCATACTTCCTAAATATGTCACATCGTGTGAAGTATGTAATTAAGTTCATGAAAATGAATATTCCTTTGTATTAAAATTCTCTTCACATCTCTGTATTTTCAACTGCCATTCTCATAACTTCCAAGAATTGTTCCCACTCTTGAGAATTAATTTTATAAAAGAAGATTAGTCATCATTCCAATACCCTTGAACAATAACATTAACACTCTATTTGATCAACAGATATATAGCATTTTTTAAAACTGTATAAGTGTGTATCACAGAAAAAAATGAGCAAATGAATGTCTTAACTTACTTCAGCACACATTGGATGTCGATGCAACGTCAAAGGAGGATGCATTTCACTTCTTACAATATACCGTATTTTAATCTACAAAATCAGTTATGACATAGCCAAAAATCAGATTCTAGAAAAGAGGAAATACAGTTTGAAACATAAGTCTGAAAATCTAAGTATCAAAAAGAAACCCTAGAAACTTGATGAACATATATATATATATAAATTAAAACATTACGCAGATCAGATGGCTCAAAAGATGAAGGATTGATGTCGTGTGCAGTTAGCGTTGCAATAATTAAAGAAGAACGAAGATTAAACAAACACAAATATTGAATGAAAGGTAACCTGATGCGGCAGAGGAATGATTTTAATGTTGGTGTTGGGCAAGAAGAGAAGGGACGCTGCGATGGCACTTGCCTCATCACAAGATGTTAGAAATCGTCTTTATAACTTACCGACCTGATCATTTTTATGATTAGGTGAGATTATCTTACAAATTTTATTTTTATTATAAGCTGTGAGAAAATATAATTAGACTAAAAAGTCATAAAAAAATTATATTTCATAATTTGAATCGAATTTTAAAAAAGTATTTCGTAGTTTTTGTTTCTCTCGTTGTCCTCTTTCAAAAAAACAATTTTCATTATATCTTTTTATAACACAATAACGTCATTATCTCTTTCATAATGACACAATGACGTTATTATGTCTTATATAATGACGCAATCACGTTATTGTATCTTTCATAAATAACACAATAAAAAATGTTAATTTTTTTAATTTATTTTTTTTTTCATTTACTTTTTTTCTTAATGAGGACGACTAGGGGAACAAAAGCTCGGAATTACTTTTTTGAAATTCGATTTAGATTGTGAGATATAATTTTTTGTGACTGTTTTTACTCATTGTGTATTTTTACACTTTATAGTAAAAATATACTTTGTATTTAAACTTTTTTCTTTATTATTTATCAATTTTTATTATTATCAGGGTAATAACCGTCTACTATATAAGCTGAATAAAACATTTAATTTTCGAGAATTTTAGGCGCACCGTAGGTAATTTGAAAAAAAAACCGATTCAAACCATGACATATTGGTCAAACCGTGACATATTGAAGCCTAAAGGTCACGGTATGGTCAAACCGTGACATATTGGGCTTCAGAAAAAGTTCTGCACCTTGGGATTGAGTTTATTATTGTGAGTGAGTTTCTTGGTTTTGGTGGTGTATATGTCACGGTTTGGCCAAACCGTGACATATTGGGTATAATATTTAATTTTTTTAATATTTTTATAATATAAATGTAAGATATTTATTCAATTTGTAACTTCTAATATTTTTATAGGATTCAAATTTTCTTTTACTTAAATTTTTAGTATTACGTACATATATAACAAACTAACTAACACTTAAAAACTAACTTATAAACATCAATTTTTATTAAGTATATATGACTAGTGGTCCTCAAAAATTGATTATTTAATAACATAACGCATGATTTGTTTACCAAATTTTAATTAATTTATGTAAATATTAAGAATACAATATTTTAGTTTATTCTAGTTCACAAAAAGTATGAATTAATGTATTTTAGCTTTCAAGAAGTAACTTTTAATGTATTTTAATTTTCAAGAAATATGAATTAATGTATTTTAGTTTTCAAGAATTAACTTTTAATGTATTTCAATTTTCAAAAAATATGAATTAATGTATTTTAGCTTTCAAAAAGTTCTTTTAATGTACTTCAATTCTGAAAAAACGCCATTTAATTTATTTCACTACTAAAAAAATATCTCAAAAATATATCAAACCGTGACCTTTTGGGCAAATCGTGACATTTTTATTCAAAAAAATATCTCAAAATGTCACGGTTTGGCCAAACCGTGACCTTTTGATCCGGTTTCTCTCCAAAAACACATGCAGTGTCCCCAGCAGGACCCTTTATTTTTTATTGGTTATGAATCTCATTTTAATTGCTAAACCACGCATGAAAGAGTTTTGTATTTGAGTAATTTAATTATTAGCAATATAAAAAGAATAAAATTCAAGTATTTAACAAAATAATCTATTAATAGTACATTAATCGCTAGCATTTAGTTAAAAAGAAGTGGCGTCGCGTGATTGGCTTTTTTATCTTTTTAAATGATAATAACATTTGTTGATTGATTTTTACAATGAACTAGCATGTATATCTATGTGAATTTAAGGATATCAATTCAGGAATTATCAGTATTAAAATAAAATTAAATCAATGATCGCGGAATTATCATTAATTAACGTTTAATTGTTTTAATGATTATTGAAGAACACAAACACAAAAAACACAGTAAATGCGAAGACAATAATTATTCAAAAGTATTTCATTAATTATCGTGTAATGATTACAAAAGAATAATTATGAATAACTATGAACAATGATTTTTGTGAATCGAAATAATGTTGTTGTTGATGTGACGGCCGCTAGGGTTGCACGATGATGTGATGTTTGACAGCCGTAATATTGCTTGATTGTGTTCTCCAAGATGTGAAACCTAGGACTCATATTTATAGACGGTTTGAGTCAGTTAAGGAAACACCGGATCTCTTGGGATTTGATATTGATTGGTTGACTTGTTTGACTTGTTGATATTGAAATCATACAAGTGTTCTGAACTTCCGCAGGAGCCTTGTCTTTCGCAGGAGTTTTGCTCTTCCGTAGATGTCTTGGTCTTCCGTAGAAGTGTTGTTCTTCCGTAGGAACTCTGTCTTCCGTAGAAGTCTTCACTTCATGCAATCCTTGATCATCCGCAGGAATCTTCACTTGTGGTCTTGTAAGACACATATCTACGGATTAACAATAATGTTCATCCGTAGATGTTTCTTACACTTGGTCAATTTCAGGAATCCTACCAAGTATATTGATTTTGCCTGTCAACACTCACAAAGCAACACACATATATATGGGTTAACCTATAGATTCAATGCACACACACACACACACACATATATATATATATACATATACTTGACAGTTACAATTATTAATTACAAGACTTGATTAAAGTTCTAAGCCTATACAAAATGATCTAGACCTATACTATCTAGATCCAACAGCGTGTTAGAAACGGGGTAAACTGGGGCTCAGACAAACGAATATATTCATAGCATTACGTTTAGATCATCATAGCCAAAACACATTACCATTACAAGTTAGCTCAGAACCAATGTTGGTTTGCGTCTGCACACCGAGAGCGGTGTGTCAAGCCAAGACAACCCACGTTGCTTTTTGTCTCATCACAGCCATAGATAAACTAAAACATCGTAAAAATCATCAAAATAAACAGGATCAGATTACCCCAACAAAAAAAAACTGTGTAGCAAAACCATTTGAATGTACTAAAGCTATAAGACAATTTCTTTAGCCCTTAATGTCAATGTGCAACCATCAAAAAGCAAAAACAACAACAAATAGAGGCGGAAACATCACCAACATTCACCATTAAACCATATCATTATCAGCATGAAAACCAGGGGCCTCAGATGTGCGATGACTATCACTAGCACGCACATGCTATCAAAGGCAGCCAATTGGATATCGACAGTGTTATAATCAATAGATCTAAGCGGGGACAAACATGCATCACCATCGACGGACAACGGCCGACACCCACGACGTTGGAGGACCATCAAAACATACCTTTTAAGTAACCATCAGATAAACAAAAATTACAATAAACACAGCTGGTAACAACACCAACGTCGGCGACTAAAGCACGCCATCAAAACCCAGATTATGGCTCTCAGATGTGTCAGGTGCCATCATCATCAATAAAAAAGGGAAGAACCAGACGTGAGGGTCATACAGACGCCACTAAAGGTGGTCTACAAACCACCGACGACGTCTAAATCGATAGATCTGAGCCGGTTTCAACATGCATGACCATCCATAGACGGTTGCGATACATGGGGTCCACCAGAGCCGCCACCTACACACAAAACCAGCAACCGACCACCAACGACGTGAACTCGAATGGCCGACAAATAGCGGAGGCGGCGCATGCGGTGAACGAACGAACCATCTTCCCTCAACCTCTTATTTAGAAAGAGCGTTAATGGAGAGAAACCCAAAAAGTGCAACCGATATCAATGCGACGATGGCAGTGAGACGGTGGTGGCGTGCCAGTGATCACCCAAACGGACCATCTCCCCTCAACCTGTCATCTCTCTTTCTTTCTCCAAATAATGATATCACACCCCGACCAACGTCGGAATCACGGGGGCGGACGAATGTTAATCGATTATTCATAGCACATGGAATTAAATAAGTTATTTAATAATACTAATCAAATAATTCATTACAATGCAATAAAGTTTCAAACAGTATAAAAAGTCTTTTATTAATCTAGGTCCAAGTCCTATATGAGCATGAAGAAGTCCTTTAAACTGCATCCTTAAATCATGTGAAAAATATCGAGTCAGCTAACGAATTAGCCGGTGAGTAATCACAGGTTTGAATACATATATATATTGATTAAAATGATTGAAAACAATTCAATTCAAACGTC
The DNA here is from genome assembly GCA_024085815.1 of Flaveria linearis. NCBI lineage: Eukaryota > Viridiplantae > Streptophyta > Magnoliopsida > Asterales > Asteraceae > Flaveria > Flaveria linearis. The sequence continues at coordinate 102,464 of JABSNV010000261.1, forward strand.
AATATCAAGACTAGTGTCACATAAAAGGCAAACCAACATAACCAAACCTAATTACTAAATTGACTCGGTCCGCAGATGAATTCTTATAGAATGAATGGTTTCGGTTTCAATCACTTCGCGACTAAACAAATGAGATGGGTTTGTCAAACAAATAGATCTATCATTGTTACCGTGGTTGCATGAATTAGTGATTGTGTTATCATCAAATTTATCTAACTATAAACATATAATTGCTAGTAATAACATAGCATGTCTTGAATTGAATTTAGAAGAAAATAGAATAGCAATAAATATCAATGATTGAATATTAAATTACATGATCTTTTTAAAATATCAAACACATAAAAAGGGCAGTAAATAATCACTTTGATGGTAAAATGAAATTATGATAACGAGTAGCTAGAATAGACACCAAAATCCTCACTATTCAACATAAGGAATAGTGTCCTTAAATTAGAATAATAATACGATTTATGGACCAGATATAAATTAGGGTTTTAATTGGAAGTTGAGGTTTTAGTTAAATTGTTAAAAAATGTAATTAATTTATATAACTTGGTTAAATGAAAATAAAATAAATTTTGGTTAAATGAAAATAAAATAAATTTTTTAAAGGATTAAAATTGAAAAAGTAAATAAATTATTTGTGAAATTTTATAATTAAATATTACTCAAATATTTAATCTATAATAATCGATTTAATAAATGTTGAGAATTAAAGTGTGAAAAAGTAGTAATTAATGTAATAAATAATTATTTAAAACTTGATTAAAAATTTAATTAACTAATTAGTTATTAAAATAAATTGTAATACAATTTATTTGATTTAAAAACAATTGGTAAAGCTAAAAATAACCTTCAAATAATTTTTATAATGTTAAACCCTTTAAAAAATAGAAAAAAATATATTGTTAAAATTTCCAGAAATTAAATAGAAATTTACTGAAATAAATTTAATTAACAAAATAGTTTTTATTTTAATTTAAAGGAACAATAATAAAATATGGGATTTAATTTTATTAAAAAATAAGTTTAAAATGGTTTTGAGGATGCCCTGGGTCAAACCCGGGACCTCGTTTGACTATGCACATGGTATTAACTAGTGGGCTAGAGGCCCGAATCTATTAAATTTCACCAAATAATTTTTAAAAACATTAATTAGAAAAATCTCCAATTTCATACAAACCCTAGATTGATTTTGATACAAATTGAACCACCAATCACAGTGTTACGGAAATCAAACATAGGGATTTGATTCCCCATGTGAAACCGAGTATATTTGTGTGTGTAACTTACATGGATTGAAGTTGATTCGATGATAAGAGATGAAGCAAGGTCGTGACTCTGGGGGTTTGGATTGTGATAGAAATGTTGAAGATAATCCAATTGCTGACGCTTGAAGATTCTTTATAAGGACAAACAAAAACCCTTAATCAATTTTTATTGAGATTGACCACAAATTGTGACATCCGTCACTCTTAGGTCTGTTAATTAACCCGAAACTCGTTACATTTTGTTTGTGCGTTTATCGTATTCATGAAATTAACGTGTTCATAATTATAATAAATGATATCATTCTCTAGTCGGGCGAGGTTCTAATTTATAAAATGATAAATTAAAATAATATTGTATAAATATTATTATTGTTATAAAAACTGTTATTAACATTATTATTATTATTATTATTATTATTATTATTATTATTATTATTATTATTATTATTATTATTGTTATTATTGTTATTATTATTATTATTATATCATTCGCGTAAAGATCTACCATATCGTGCTCGTGAAATGGCGAGTTTTGAACGCGCTTACATTATTTCACACCAAGTCTTAACCCATGTATAGATTTATCTATATTGGTTAGTTAAAGTTTATTTTTTAAACTTTGGGTTAAACAAAAATAGAAATAAAAAGTTCAAGGTTTAAAATAAATAAATTAAAAACTAAAAAGAATTAATTTCTAATTAGTTCAGGGTTTAGAGTGTAAAATTCAAAATATATAAATAAAATCTTAAAAAAAGAGAAATCGATCGAGAACCCTAGCAACACTCCCTTCACCGTCGCCGTGCACCGTCCCCAAGCCGTCGACCACCAATCGAGAAGCCTCGGTCTCCATGCACTGTCTTTGGATGTCATCGTCTTCCCGTTTGCATCTTTTCGCAGGTAAGCATTTGCCAATTGTTTCTTTTCGTTTCGTTGAGTTTTACTAGTGTCTTTGTTTTGGTATGATTTGGTGGTGCGCGGCGGTGTAATTGTGTGAGTAGAGTTGGGTAGTTACGTTGCAGTGGTGTCGTGGTGGTGCATGGTGTGTGTGCACCCGACGATGTGAGTGTGTGTACTGTGTGTGCAGGTGTGTGGGTTTAAGAACCTAATGGAATGTGTGTGTGTGTGTGTGCTAGTATGGGTAGTGTGTGTTGTGTGTGTTGTGTGTGTTGTGTGTTGGTTGTGGTGTGTGTGTTAGTGTGTGCAGTGTGTATGTGAGTGTTAGTGTGTGTATGGAGTGTGTGCGTTTATGTTGTGTGCGTGTTTGAATTGAGTGTGTGTATTGGTTTATATATATATAGGTATATATATATATTGTTAGTGTGTGTGTGTTAGTGTGTGCAGTGTGTATGTGACTGTTAGTGTGTTTTATATAGTGTGTGTGTTTGAATTGAGTATGTGTATTGGTTTATATATATATTTTAGTGTGTGTCGAGTGTGTATATGGGATGTGTGTGTTATATGGTTTTGATTGCGTGTGTATGAGATGCAGATGGTAGTACTATAACGCATAATAAGCGTGTTTATAAATTCAAATATTTGTAAATATAGGTGGGTGATGATTGGTTTGCGCGCTTTGTAGAAGCCTATTACTTTCTTTCGTTATTCCTCCATCATATCAAAGTGAGTTTCACGGCCGTGTTTTATTACAATTATATATAAACATTAAGGGGAAAAAGTATGCTCAACCCTTTTTATGCTGTGAAGTCATTATATTTTTAGGACTGTTATGTTTACTGTTTTGTAAGTTAATATTTGATACATGCATGAGTTTACTGTATGGTTCTTTATACATAACTATTTAACTGTAGTGTTAGAGCTGACAGATAGGTATTAATCGTACTATTGGGCTGACAACCACACCCTTGTTTGTTGGTATACTAGTTGGGACTGATAGTGGCCACGAACGGGCCCTAGTGTCACGACCCGCCTAAATTCGTGACCAACTCTTCGGGAGCATAACAAAATGCAGGCATATTTTGCAGAAAGCATAGCACATGGAAATCTCTAGAAAAATATAGATTAACATTATAGAGTATCTAGATATTAAGTTAAGAAATATCTAGATACTAGATTAAATAATAGCTTAGATATTTAGATTAGTAAATATCCTAGAATAATCTAGATTAGAGATTTCTAGATCCTTGGCAACTAGTATAAACAGGAGGTGATGGATCATTTGTGGACCACCTCTCAAAGTGTAATCAAGCTTCCTTGTACACAAGTTCTCAAGCAATACAAGTTCTCTTTCTTCCAAGATCTCTTGTGATTCTTCAAACAATCTTTCAAGTGTCGTAGACTCTCGGTGATCAGGTTACGATCAAGGCTGACTTAGAACGGATCTAAGTGCCGCACGCGAGTTCTGGAAATAACTCCGTGACAAAGTGGTATCAGAGCGGATCGATTCATCGGGATGACGACAGAATCAGAAAAGATTGCGATCACAAGTGCTGCAGGAGGTGACGAGAATCGTGGTCGAGATAGAACGTCTCATGGAAGCAAGAAGAACCGGGGAGTGTCTAAGGACAGGACCTCGGACAAATGAGTTGCTGATGTGGAAGCTGCAATCATAGGAATCGAGATGCAGGTTGACAATGCCTTCCAGCGATTAGATGGGCTGGAAACTGATTTCACCGACCTAAGAGACGACCTGAGGGCAGCAATTGAGGTACTTCGTAGTGAGGTACAGTTAATAATAAACGATGCCATCAAGGAGGTTACCCAAGAAGCAATCGTCAAGATACGAAAAGACATGGACGAACTTTCCGTGGACATGCATCGCAGCCTTCTAGGTCTAGAATCTAAGGTCAATGAATGTAATAAAGCCATGACCGTAGCAAGTGGAAACATTGTAAGCTTCACGCCCAGGATTGAAGCCCCAAAACCAACACCCTTCATAGGCAGGCGAGAAGCAAGGGCTGTTGACGACTTCCCATGGGAAATGGAACGATACTTTGATGCTGTAGGCATTCTTGATGACACTACGAAGATCAAGACTGCCACCCTTTATTTGAAAGACACAGCAGGCCTATGGTGGCGACGCAAACACGGTGAAGTAGAGAAAGGTACGTGTACCTTAAACACCTGGGCTGATTTTATTAAAGAAATTGAGAAGCAATTCTATCCGGAAAATGCCGAAAATGAGGCCAAGAGCCGGTTACGCAAGCTTAAACAAATCAGCTCTATCAAGGACTATATTAAAGAATTCACCACACTCGTCCTTGAGATTCCGGGTATGACGGATAAGGACTCCCTCTTCTACTTTCTTGATGGCTTACAAGTATGGGCAAAAACCGAGCTTGTACGACGGGGCGTTCAAGACCTATCTTTGGCCATCCCTATAGCCGAAGGACTGATTGATTATAACCGAAGAGAGTCACGATCTAAGGATCGAAGACTGAGCCATGAGAAAGGTGGGGGAGACAAACCAACTCCGTCTAAAGAAAACGCCGCCCGAAAGACACCACCACCATGGAAATCTTGGGAAAAGAAGCCCTTCAACAAAGATTATAAGTGCTTCATTTGTGACGGACCACACCAAGCCCGGGACTGCCCAAAAAGGGCTAGTCTACATGCCATGATTGCAAGGGAGGAAAGTTCACACGAAGAAGGTGATGCTTGCATGGGCTCGATGCAAGTACTTGGCGCTATCAAAGCCAAGATGGGAGTACGACCGGTACAAAACAAAGGCTTACAGTTTGTTCAAGCCACCATCCAAGGAAACCAAGTACGAGCCCTTGTAGACACGGGCGCCTCCCATAATTTCATCTCTATCAACGAGGCCAAACGACTAGGCATGCAATACGTAAAAGGGAGTGGGGCCATGAAAACAGTGAATGCTAGTGCCAAACCAATACACGGGGAGGCCAAGGAGGTTCAAATGCATATTGGAGAATGGTCTAGAACAGTTAATTTCTCCGTTGTGGAGATGGATGACTTCAAAATCGTGCTTGGCATGGAATTCTTCGATAAGGTGCGTGCTTTCCCCATGCCATTTGCTAATTCTCTTTGTATCCTCGATGAAGGAAAAACGTGTATGGTGAACATGGAGCACGGATCAAGGATCGAGCTAAAGAAAGGATACATTAAAAGAGAACCATGCTACTTGGTGGTAACAAAGGTTGATGATGGAGAAACAACCCCAGTCTTGATACCAAAGCTAATAAAACACGTACTAGAGGAGTACAAGGATGTCATGCTGGCCAAGCTACCCAAGAAATTCCCTCCACGAAGAGAGGTTGACCATGAGATCATTTTGGAATCAGGATCCAAGCCCCCAGCAAAGGCCCCATATCGCATGTCTCCCCCAGAATTGGAGGAGCTAAGGAAACAACTAAAAGAGCTGCTGGAAGCTGGTTATATCCGTCCCTCTAAAGCCCCATATGGTGCACCGGTACTATTTCAAAAAAGAAAGATGGGTCACTGCGCATGTGTATTGATTACCGGGCACTAAATAAAATCACGGTGAAAAACAAGTACCCAATCCCGCTAATCGCAGACCTGTTTGACCAACTTGGAGGAGCAAAATACTTTTCAAAGTTAGATCTGCGATCAGGATACTACCAGGTAAGAATTGCCGAAGGAGATGAAGCCAAGACAACCTGTGTTACAAGGTATGGCCCATATGAATTCTTGGTAATGCCGTTCGGCCTAACTAATGCCCCAGCCACTTTTTGTACTCTTATGAACAAGCTCTTCCATCCCTTCCTTGATAAATTTGTAGTCGTATACTTGGATGATATCGTTGTATACAGCCGCACAATGGAAGAGCATGTTAACCATGTGCGGCAAGTACTCCAAGTATTACGAGAAAACAAATTATATGTTAAACAGGAAAAATGTTCATTTGCTCAAGAGGAAGTCGAGTTTTTGGGCCACCGAATCAAGGAAGGGAAACTTATGATGGATGACGTTAAAGTTCGGGCAATTCAAGATTGGGAAGCACCAACAAAAGTACCCGAACTACGATCATTTCTCGGGTTAGTCAATTATTACCGATGCTTTATCAAAGTCTATTCTGCAATAGCTGCCCCGCTAACTGACCTACTAAAGAAAAACAAAACATGGGATTGGGATGAACGATGTCAAGAGGCCTTTAAGCAACTAAAAAAAGCTATCATGACCAAACCGGTTTTACAATTACCGGACACTACCAAGCCCTTCGAGTTGCATACCGATGCTTCAGACTTTGCTATTGGAGGCGTACTAATGCAAGAAGGACACCCAATCGCCTTCGAGAGCCGAAAACTAAACGACATCGAAAACAAATATACTGTGCAAGAAAAGGAGATGACGACCATCATTCATTGCCTCAGGACTTGGCGACATTATCTTCTCGGGTCCAGGTTTGTTATAAAAACTGACAATGTTGCTACTAGCTATTTTCAAACACAAAAGAAGCTGAGCCCAAAGCAAGCCAGGTGGCAAGATCTCCTTGCCGAATTTGATTATGTCTTGGAATACAAACCAGGGAAAACGAACGTTGTCGCTGACGCTTTAAGCCGTAAGGCTGAGTTTGCCATAATAACAGGGCCTACATTTGATATCCAAGACGAGATTAAAAAGGGCTTAGAACAGGACTCCTTCGCCAAACACCTAGTCTCTTTAGCTTGTGACAGAAAGACTAGGCGGTTTTGGTTACAAGGTGACCTTTTATTTACCACGGGGGACCGACTCTATGTTCCTAGATGGGGCCATCTAAGGCGAACAATTATGAAGGAATGTCATGACTCAAGATGGGCCGGCCATCCAGGAATAAAACGAACCTTAGTGCTTATCGAAGGTACTTTTTATTGGCCTAAAATGAAGGATGATGTTGAAGCATATGTAAGAACCTGTTTGGTCTGTCAACAAGATAAGATTGAGCAACGACAACCAGGGGGATTGCTAGAACCATTACCGACAACCAATGGCCCATGGGAAAGTGTCTCGATGGACTTTATCACTTGCTTATCAAAGTCTGAAGGGAATGGTAGCATAATCGTGGTCGTGGATCGATTTTCCAAGTATGGGACATTCATTCCCGCACCAGTCGATGTAACTGCAGCTGAGACGGCAAGACTATTCTTTAAGCATCTGGTAAAATATTGGGGTATTCCACAAACCATTGTAAGTGATCGTGATCCCCGCTTCACAGGAAAATTTTGGTCCGAGTTGTTCAAAATCGCAGGGACAAGCTTGAATTATTCAACCAGCTTCCATCCTCAAACCGATGGACAAACCAAACGGGTCAATGTGTTACTAGAGTTGTACCTTAGACATTATGT